>JANIHY010000006.1:54525769-54536196 GCA_027479065.1 Erythroxylum brevipes | reverse complement strand
AGTTCTTTCAGTAATATACGGTCAGTCAGTCAGTCACCCAAAAATTTCCGGTCCGGGCATTTTCTCCCGAATTTCCCAAAAATTTCCTAGAAGTCTCTATAAATTACCAATCACCCGTAAACAGTATCAAATCAGTCAATTGAACTCAATTACTCTAATTTCTCAATTAACCCCCAATTCAATCAGTCCAGTCAGTTCATACTCATAAACAAGTCCTGGAAATCATGAACGCATGTACCACTAAATAAATGCTTATGCAGTGAACCTGTTCCTCCATAATCAGAGGCCAGTAGCATGCTCAGTTAATGAATGCAGTGAAACCTATCAATATGACTCATAATTACCAAAATACCCTTAATGACAGTAACAGGATGTTACATGTATACCGTTCCACATTTTTCTTGTTGATTGCCAAAAAGGAGGTGAACCAATTGGTTAATTTATTGGATGTTTGTAGGGCTATCTGTTGATTGCTGGTATGAACAAACATACTCTAATACATTACCTCTTTTGTGTTTGGGAGAAGTAATATATCGATATTCTAATGCTCCCAGGCTTTGAAGAGTACGTATTTCTACATTTTCTTCCAAGATAGCCCGTATTTCATTATCCACATTGACTGTATATCGGAAGTTGATACTGTTTCTGCCAAGGGATGCTATTAAAACTCATGCAATTTCTGATTCTAAAATTATAAGCAAGCTTGGTTGGTAATGCAAATATGGTATTGGAATCCTTTTAATTTATGACTAACTTTTGATGGAATTTTTTAGATCATTGTAGATAATTAGAAGTTGACTTTCTTGTTTTGTTGGCCTTATTAGAGAAGCATCTATCATTGCCTATGGTGGCTGCATTGAAATATTTATTTTTCCTTTTATTGGGCTAGCTATTGTGTTCCGTTAAGCATTAAATTACTTAGGATTTTTGCATGTTACAATGAAGTTTTATATATTTCTATTAATCCTTTTTGCATAAAAAGTAGATTCAAATCGAATTTTAACGGATTTCAAAACAAAACATGCCGATGTCCATGATTAATTGCAGATTAACAAAAGAAGGAAAAAAAACCTACTACTAAAGGCAATTTTGACAATGTTTCACTGTCACCAAGATTGTTAAACATCCATCCTTAATTCTTTATCAGGCATGTAGGCTTTTTAAGTTCACTATATGCCTTTATATTGTAAATTTTCAGCAATATTGGAGGAGTTATAGCAATATTTGCTCAATTAACGCCACAAGAAAGAACAAAAAGGTGTAAAGAAATTTGAACCTTCGCAATTTGATGTTTGGCCGAACTTGATGAGACTATATTTATCTGATTTCTGTTTAATTTTGAATAGGAAGCTGGAGAGCCTTGAAGTAAGACCAAATGCCACCATCTTTGAGACTCTTTGCTTTCCTTTATTTTTCCTTTGTTTTATAGGTTTTATTGCAATAATATCCAATGCATTCAATCAATTACATATTCTTTTCGATAATATAGACCTTGAAGAAAACCTTTAAGAAGTTGGACCATAATGTAAATATACAAGACTTTTTGGGTACATGGTATTCAATTATTTTTGGTCTTACTTTGAATATGGTTATGAAAGGTCCTCAAATTTACACCCTTGTTTTTTTCTTTACAGTTCTCAAACAGTTGAGGTAAACATGTTAGCAAACATTCTAAGTTTTCATGAAAACTTTTAGATCTTTAGATGATGGGCCTAGAATTTTTTTAAATTATTTATTAAGCATGATTTGAATAAATTTTGTGGTCTTTCAAGATAAACCATTTTATTTGGAGTTAATTATTATGTCAAAGCTAGAATTAAATTAGTGTATGATTAAGGTATTAGATTATGGTCTAAAGTAAGTAGTAGTTGGATTAAATGAATGAAGAGGTAGAATTGGAAGATCACTTAAGCCTATAGGTTATAAGGCTTATATGGGAGGGAAAAAAGGAACATTTGATGATTATTATAGTGTAGAATTAGAAGAAGAAAATTTTGGCTTATTTGAGAAGGGAAAGCATCGTGGGTGTGAGAAGAAAAGAAGAAGAGGAGAAAATCAAGCTAGGGTTGTGGAGATCTTAAAGAGTTTGAAGCTAAACATGTAAGTACAAGCATTCTTCTTTTCTTGATTTGTTGGATTAACCATGTTTAATGATAATTAGAAGTAAAAATGAAGTTTAATGTGTGTAGGGAGTTGTTGATGAATGGTGTATGAAAATGCTTTAATCTTTTAGAGTTAATGATCAAAGATATATTATGATGTATTTGTGGATGATTTTGGGTTGAAATGGAGTTGGAAATGAAGTAGAAGGGATGATTTAGGTTTAAGATAGATTATATGTGAAAGGCGGGAGGAAAAATCTGGAAAATGAAATGTTTTGTGTTGCCTCTGTTCGTCGCGGTCAACTCAGGGGTTCACCACGGTGAACTTGTAAGATTTCGGGTGAAGCGAACTTTCTAGCACCGAATATGCTTTGGTATTTTGAGCATAACTTTCTGTGTAGTTATCAGAATAAAGTGATTTTTAATTTGGAGTAAACTAGAGATATAGGGCTACAAGTTGTCTGAAGAAATCAAGTTTCAATTAAGTCTTTAAGAACCTAAATATTTGTATGGAAGTTAAGTATAGGATATTGTTTCAATATAAGGATAGTCCCCACGTGTTTGGAGTATAACTTTTGGATTTCTAAACCAAATTGAATAATTTTGGTATTGTTAGAAACTTGAGATAATAGGGACATTTTCTAGAAGAAAGTATCATCAAATTTCTTCTTTTACCTGATCAAAATGATCATGGAAAATTGACCCGAAAGTATAGATTTTGAAAGGGTTATAGTTGAATTTTAACATTTTGATTATTGAAGTCTTATGAATTTTCTTTGAATGTTGTTTGAATGAGAAATTGATTTGTTATAAGAAACCAAGCAAGCCCTATCCGAGAGTAAGAGGAAAGGCAATCTTAAACTTGGACTCCAAGCGAAATTAGGTGGGTAATATATTTTTAGTTATTGTGTGATTGGGCAAATTCTTGCCTATGTGTGTGTATGTGTAACTTGCTTAATAGCGAATTATGCAATTGTTGAAAATGCATCGTGATTTATGAGTTTTGATCAAGTTATGCCATTGAAACATGTCATGGCATTTTGTATGAATGAAAAGATAGAAAAGCATGAAATTATGAGCATATGATAAAATGATTATGTGCCTCTATTTGGGCAAGAGTGGAGCCATTCTGTTCATCACGTGCACGTTGACAAGAGTCTTCTCTCGGTTGCTCGCTTGTGGCATATGAGCTTTGAAAATAGACTCATTCTGTTCATGGTGTAAACTTCGGTTTCTCCATTTTGTTTCCATGGAACCCTCGAGCTATTTGTTTGTGCATTTCATCTTTAAATTGTCAAGCACGATGTATTTGCTTGGTATTCATAATGATTAAAGCCTATGTTATGAATTATGTGATGACTTGCCTAATTATGAGTTTTGACCTAATTTGAAAATGCTTGAAATTGTTAGATATATATATATACATATGCTTGAATTTGTGACAAATTATTGATGGCTATAAATATATTAGCCACTGAACTGTGTAGCTCACCCCACTTTTTTCCTCCTCAGGTGTGGAACAAGACGACAGTTGATCCTTGCAGGGCATCGAAAACTCCAAGATAGTTAGAGACTTTTGTACTAAGTTAGTGACTATTTTGGATAGCTTTATAGGCACATCAATATTGAGCATTCTTATGTATTTTGTTTTAAGTTTTGATGTGTATGATGATATGTATTTGCTCAAACTCTTTGAGTTAGTCAAGAACCTCAATCTTATCATCAGGCTAAGTATCATAACCATTGCGTCCAAGCTATACAACAGGAGTTGGCTGCACTTGAATCCAATGACACTTGGATTTTGACTTCCTTACCAATTGGTAAGAAGGCCATTGGTTCCAGATGGGTTTATAAGATGAAACTTAAGCCTGATGGGTCTGTCGATCGGTATAAGGCTGGATTAGTGGCCAAGGTTATAATCAGATTGAGAGCATTGATTTTACTGAGAGTTTTTCTCTAGTTGCTAAAACAGTCACTGTGAGGGTAATGTTAGCTATTACATCAAAATTTTCTTGGCCCATACATCATTTAGATGTTAATAATGCTTTTTTACATGGCTTTATTGATGAGGAAGTGTATATGTTGCCTCCGGATGGGTATACTAAGGCTGGTCCCCATGAAGTTTGCAAGTTAAAACTTTATTTATATGGTTTGAAGTAAGCCTCACGTCAATGGAATTGTGAGTTTACTAAGCATTTGCTTTCTTATGGTTTTATATAGTCCCCACATGATCATTGCTTATTTGTTAAATCCACTGGTTCTACTTTTGTTGCTCTTCTTATCTATGTGGATGATATTTTGCTGACTGATCTTTCTGAAGTTGTTTTGGGGAATGTTATGCATTTTCTGAATTCTGTTTTTACTCTTAAAGATCTTGGTTCTGTTACGTATTTCCTGGGTTTGGAAATAGCTTAGTCTTCTATTGGTTTGTATGTGAATCAGCGGAAGTATGTATTAGATCTGTTGATTGAGTCAGGGTTGGCTGGTGCAAAACCGGTTTCTACACCCTTGCCTAAGGGTTTGAAACTAACAACTGAATCTAGGTCTTTGTTGTAGGATTGTGGGCAGTATCGTAGGTTGATTGGTAGGCTTTTGTATTTGGGTTTTACAAGGCCTGATATTACTTTTACTGTCCAACAGTTGAGTCAATTTGTTACTGCTCCTTGTAAGGGTCATTGGGATGCTGCTCTTCATTTTCTGAAATATTTGAAGGGTTGTCCTTCTAAGGGGTTATTTTTTCTTGCATCTTCCAATTCTGCTGACTCTTCTCCTTGTTCTATTGTTGCTTATTGTGATGCTGATTGGGGCTCATGTTTAACCATTCAGTAGTCTATTTCTAGTTTTTGTGTGTTTCTGGGTTCTTCTTTAGTCTGTTGGAAGACTAAAAAACAACCACCGTCTCTCGTTTTTCTATTGAAGCGGAGTATCGGAGTATGACTTCCACTGTGTGTGAATTGCTATGGCTTTCTTACCTGTTACGTGATTTGCAGATCTCTTTTATCTCTCCCATTCCTTTATGGTGTGATGATAAAACACTTTTCATATTACTACTAATTTGGTCTTTCATGAGCGCACCAAACATCTTGACATTGATTATTAGGTGGTTCGTGATCAGTATAAATTGGGTTTTGTTGCTCCTACTCATGTTTCTTCTAAGGCTCGTTGGTAGATTCCAAGTTAGGTTTGATTGATGTTTACCAAACTCCAACTTGAGGAGGATGTTAAGTCATATGTACCTGTTGTTGTTTTATTTAATGTACACACTCTGTAGTTTTGTAAGTTTTGTACAGCAGCTAGTCTCGGTTTTATTGGTTTTTTGTATATAGTAAAATCTGATCATTTGTAAACACTTATCTCTAAATAATAAAGTAGTCAGTCTCAGTTTTATTGGTTTTTGTATATAGTCAAATCTGACCATTTGTAAACACTTGACTCTAAATAATAAAGTAGTCAGTTCTTATTTACTTCGAAGCTTCGGACGAATAGGCGAAGATGTAAATATGATTCCTAAGTGTTGTTTTACTTGTATTAGGAATGGGAATTGAATATACCATAATCGTCATGTGGTGTAACATATTAAGTAGAAGCTAAAGCAGTTTGACGTTAGTTTCAATTTTTTGTAATTTTGGTCCAGAAGCTTGTTGTGATGTTGGATTAAGAATTATATTGTTATCCTAAAGCCATCTTACTTCTTCTGCTGTACATTATTGAAGTTTGATGAGTTTACATTGATGCAAATCTTACTCGAATACCATGCCATCATCGTTACAAAAAGATAGAAACATCTACAATTGAATTGCTTAACCCTTAAATGTTTGAATAATAGTGTTGTGCCATGGGTCAGACAGGTGCAGCAACAGGTTGTCGAAGGGTCCTTTTCCGGTCACATTGTGTTGTACAATAAACCCCAGAAATGCCAACATAGCCAATCTCCCTGCAGACGCAAATTGACACGTTAATCCCACTCTACAAAAGGGTTTCTACAACAAAAATTGACGAGGTTCTATGTTAATTACCATTGGCAATCTCCTTCTCTTTGGCCTCAAGAGTTGGTGCAAAGTTCAGCGGGTTGAAAATGCCACCAGGGTACCCAACTTCATTTGGAGGCAAGCTGTACTGCTTGAAGATGGGATCTTGGTTCACACTTCCAGGGTACTTTATGTCTTGCCACCTTCTGATCTCCACGTAATGGAACAAGATGAACTCAATCACGAAAAGGGTTGATGATGAAGCGAAGTACTCTGCTTTGCCAGCATCATACCATTGAGGAGCATTGATGATTCCAATCTTGGTGAAAACCTCTGGCAATAACATTCCTACAACACCCAACATAGCCCATCTACCATTCACAAGCTCAGCCTGAACATACCATTTCAAGTTCTCAGGGTCCTCAGCGAGACCTAGAGGGTCGAAACCGTTGTCTCCTGGGAGACTGTACACATGAAGAACGTTCATGTTAATGACTAAAGCAAATTTCTGGTCTTGTGCCTAAAACAGTAACAGCTAGCTATAAGAACCATATAAGCTTCAAATATATAGTGAACGCTCTGTTGAACAGGATTGACACTTTCCCTTAATTAAGATCAAGTAAGTGTGAGTTTCTTCACCTGCCATTGAGATAAGCTGGAGAGGGCAATCCTGGCAACCACTCGCCTTTCTTCGCCTCAACTTTGAAAGAAACAGAAGATGAACTTGGCATTGATTTAATGGCTAACTCTCGGTTGAGTTTACTTGGAGAACCACTAAGAAATCTTGTCTTGGACGCACATGGCCGGAAAACGGCAGCAGACGCTTGTGTTGTGACTGTGGCCATGCTTTTCTTCACCTGAACTCCAGCACCGTCTAATGGGGTATCTAGAAACGAATTGGCGATGGTGTTGAAGAAGATAGTTTTTTATGATAACAATGAATCGTTTGCATGGATTTGTATTTCATATCAATGAATGTCTGTGGCTGTGATTCTCTGGTAAAAGTGGACCGTCTGTATTCTTGATTATGAGATTCAACGGCTGGCATGTGTTTGGTGCAGTGGATCGGCCAATGAGAGCACTTGGGGCTTATCTCTTTATCCACATGCCATATCCACTATAGCTATATCTTTGTTGCTGTTGGTCGAAAAATGATACTCTGGGACCCTTGCTTTGCCACGTAAGTAGATAGGAAGATTTTTTTCACTTGATATGTTGGTTGGAAGACACTGCCACGTGGGATCTTCTCCATCCAACTGTGGCCTGACAAGTGGCTTTCCATATCTTAGCTAAAAAAATCCAAGAACGGTTTTCTTATACACTAACAGTACTCATGCTTGATACAGAAGAAAGAAGACAAGAAAAGAAGGCAGGTACTTCTCTTGCAAACAAAAATGACCACAAAAAAAATGGAAAGGAAACTGTGATTTATATAATTGTAATTCCAAATGATTATATGACTCTTTTGGAAGTAGAAGGTACTATAGAAAATTTACGAGCAAAGTCTTAAAGATCCGGTTGATTAGAGACAATAAGAGATTAAAAAAATGTTAACTAAGACTACCATAATGTGGTTGTTATTATATTAAACATCAAGTGGTAATATAAATAATGGGTTCTAACGAGAGATTATGTAATTTCTCTCTAGAATTTTTTGTTTGTTTGCACTCTTTGTCCTTCTTATTATGTACTTATTTATTACTTCTATTTACTTCATTCTTTTTACTAATGCTTCTTTTGTCTCATCCTTTGTAAGTTGTTTTCATTTCTTAAATATGTGCTATCTCAACCAGCTAGATACTAGTTTTGCTTCTTCGAGGTAATAGGGTATTCTAGCACTTTTAAACTATTTTAGTCATGCCCTTTCCTATCTTTGTCATTTTAAGTAATAATTTTTCGAGATAATTCTTTTCAAAAATTAAAACCTTACCTACCTTGGTAATGTCTGCCAATAACCTAGAAATTTACCTTGACATGTCAAGGGAAATCTCTTCTCCACCTTTTCCTATTTGATAATCTCATACCACTCTACTTTCTCCCACCTCAACCTTATTACCAAAATCATAACCAAAAACTTCACCAAACAAGCCTTAAAAAATGCCCAATTGACTAACATGAAAACAAGTAGTTGAAGAAGACAATGGACTCTCATTAGAGTATTATCCCCCAAGTAATATAGATGAAAAAAGAGTAGTTTCACCAGATATTAAAGTCCTAAAGGAATGGACCATAAGTTACAACTCAATATTTGTGGGTTTTTTAATGGGAAACATATCCTTTTTCATCAATAAGCAACTGGGCACAGAGACAACAGAAAGGCGAGTGCCTAGCAAAGGTTCTCTTATTACCCCATTCTGTTCAAGTTCTCAACTGAAGTTAAAGCTAAAGGAGCTGTAGAGGCTGGACATGGCATTGCTAATCTCCTTATCTTTGTTCAGGTATGGAAAATAAGACTAAGTATGAAAAATCTAAGATATAAGAATGTTCTAGTTTTAGTTAATTTACAGAATATAGCTCTAACATACTAGTTAACTAGAGGATTAAGCATGTTTTCAAGCTTTATAGATAATCCCATATGTATAGATGAGACCAATGCTAAAAGAAAAAAGGGTTAGATATGCATGTGTGAATATTAAGTCAGAGAAGGATTTACCTAAGCACATCCCTATTTTAAGGCTTGACGAGAATAAAACAATGTTTGAAGACATAATCTTGGTATCATATTAATAGAAACCATCGTTGAAGTAGTAGGGAAAACAATAAAGGCCAATATGTCCAAAATTTATTAGAGGTGATTTCATTGAATTAATGGGACTAGATGTTGATCAGGGTGTGAATCAAGAAAAAAACTCAATAAATGGAGAGAGCTAATGAAACTAAATAAGGAAGGAAGAAGGGAGAAGAACATTCAAATGAAAAAGGAACAATAGTCACATAAATGAAGAATTCGAAAGCTTAAGAGGTAGTTGAGGAAGCCTCTATAAGTAATATGAAGACAAGACAAGAAGAGTAAACTAGTGCTAATGACTTTCTAAAACAATCAAAGCCTATAATGTCTTCTATGAATGGGACATGATAGGTATCAAATGAGGATGATTTCAAGTGTGAAAATGGAAGCAACGTAGGGAGAAAAAAAGTTCCAAAGGATCTTTAACAAATAGTCCATCTCCATGTAAATAGTAGCTTGAAATTTAAGGGGTATTAATTACCCCAAGAAACAGTAATTACTAACAAATTTAGGAGTTGAAGTCAAACATGTTTTAATAGGTTTTTTGGAAACAAAGTTAAGTCAGAAGAATATGATTAAGCTGAAATGCTTAGGTAGTTAGTGGTCTTTCTTATCTAATCACCAGCATTATCAGAATCTCAGAATAATCCCAGCTTATGACACAAGAAGGGTGAGAGTAAATGGGCTAGAATTAAGTGATCAGATTGTTTGTCTATTAGTGGATTTTATCTAAGAGGACAACAAGACAATGGTTACTTATATATATGGCTCAAATTTCAACTTTCAAAGGAAATTATTACAGAGTAGGATTTCAAGCTTACAAGCAACAATCCAATATACTTAAATAATCCTTAGAGACTTCAATTCAACTATTTATAGGCCTAAAGTAGAAGGAAATGTTAATGATAGAAATTATTTAGATATCTTAAGATAATTTTTTGTTAAAGTAGTACTTACTAATTTAAGGTACAAAGGGATCTTCCATATATGGAGTAATAATCAAAGCTCTAGGTAATTAATAAGAAAGAAATTAGATAGAGTTTTGGTAAGTGATGAATATGGTTATAAAGGTTACCCGAGAGTAAAGCTCTTTTCACATAACCAAAGTGTTTTGATCACTCACTAGTTCTTGTATAGGACATCTTTAAGTAGACTTTATGGTGCATGTGGATTAACATTTAATGCCTGTTTGGATAGACTTCTGGAAGTTCAATAAGTATTTTTCTCCACCACAAAAGCCATTTAAAAAAAACAAGTATTTGGTTGTAAAATAAAAAAGTAGTTCTTTAATAGATTTGACTTTTTTAGTAGTCAAAATATAGCTTTTATGAAGCTCAAATTTGAAACTTCTCAAAAAAGCATTTTTGAGGTAGATTTTTCAAATCAATTAATAAGTCTATTTTTTAATCTCTTTTGTCTTTATGTTTTACACATAATTTCTACAATATCCACAAACCCATCTTCACGTTTATTTTGGGAGTTATATAATGTTATTTGACTTTTTATATGTTTTAATATTTATTTTTGATATTAGTTTACTTATGTTATAATCCATATAAAAGATTTGGTTAAATATGTTTTCATTTATGTTTCATATGGTTTAACATTATATAATAATTAATATATTTT
>JANIHY010000006.1:54451059-54476683 GCA_027479065.1 Erythroxylum brevipes | reverse complement strand
TGATAATCAAAATTAGTAAAATTGAAAAAGCTTAAATCATTAATTGACACATTCTTAATATTTGTTAAATGGTAATTTATTTTTAATATTTGGGTATTTAATTTAGGTAAATAATTAGTTAAGTATAAAATTATGCAATTAGAAATTAATAATAATTTAATTGTAGTTAATGATAGTATTTGCCTATTTGAGTATTATTTTTAGCTAGGTAAATAATTAATTGACTATAAAAGATGTTGAACTTTAATGGAATGGTAATATATATGTGTAAGGTATCATAAATATTTAAAATTCATAATATGTGAAAGTACAAACTACAAAGTAGTGATGCAATAAATATTTTCAAAAAACTATTTGTTATCAAATTGTGATTTATGAATATGTTGTATACTTGTAGATTTCAATTTATACTTACAGTTATTAATGTTGATTAAGAATTATAAAAGCAACATATATATTTAAGAACGAAATATAAAATGGTGTATATAATATTATGATTTGTTAGAAATAGAATTATGAATGTTTTGTGATAATTAGGATTGGAAATTGTTAGAAATGGAATGGAATTATGAATGTTTTGTAATTGTTAAGATTGGAAATTGTTGTAAATGGAATGAAATGGAAATAGAATTATGATTGTTTTGTAATTGTTAGGATTGGAAATTGTTGGAAATGGAATGGAATGGAATTGGAATTATGATTGTTTTGTAATTGTTATAATTGAAAATTGTTGTAAATGGAATGCAATAGAAATGAAATTATGATTGTTTTGTAATTGTTAAGATTGGAAATTGTTAGAAATGACATGGAATGGAAATGAAATTATGATTGTTTTGTAATTGTTAGGATTAAAAATTGTTGTAAATAGAATGGAATGGAAATGAAATTATGATTGTTTTGTAATTGTTAGGATTAGAAATTGTTGTAAATGGAATGCAATAGAAATTGAATTATGATTGTTTTGTAATTGTTAGGATTTGAAATTGTTAGAAATGGAATGAATGAAAATGAAATTATGATTGTTTTGTAATTGTTAGGATTGAAAATTGTTAGAAATGGAATGAAATGGAAATGGAATTATGATTATTTTGTAATTGTTATGATTGAAATTTTTTGTAAATGGAATGAAATGAAAATGGAATTATGATTGTTTTGTAATTGTTAGGATTGGAAATTATTAGAAATGGAATGGAATGAAAATAGAATTATGATTGTTTTGTAATTGTTAGGATTGGAAATTGTTGGAAATGGAATAGAATAGAAATGGAATTATGATTATTTTGTAATTGTTAAGATTGGAAATTGTTGTAAATGGAATAGAATGGAAATAAAATTATGAAAGTTTTGTGATTGTTAGAAACTTAGAATTAGAAATTGTTGTAAATGGAAATGAAATTATGATTGTTTTGTGATTGTTGGGATTGGAAATTGTTGGTTATTGTTGGAATAGAAATAGAATTATGAATGCTTTGTGATTTTTGGAATTGAAAATTGTTGTAAATGGAAGGAAATGGCTAAGAATAACTTAAAAAGAACTTACTTTTAAAGTTAACATCTTTACAATCTTGGTCTCAAATATCAACTTATATATAGAATAATGGATATCTTCCATACTTTATAATGATCAAATGTATCAAATATTAAACACCTTTAGTACATTATCTATGTATTTAGACTAGAATAGGTTAAAAAAACTATAGATCTAATTCCCATAATTGAGTTAGTAACTTTTTCATATCTAATAAGAGTTGTTCTTGGACTATCATATATTTAACAATTGAAAATATTGTTCTTTATAATAGTATCTCTACGTACTCCTACTAAAAAAACTATACTCCCACTAACCTTTTTGTAGATATGAAAAATTCATATTCATCTCCAAAGAAAACTCTTTAAATTCATCATAAAAGTGAATCTCTGCATCTCATAACCTTTCAACTATACATCAAATGCATGAACAAAGACACCAATTCTAATTTGTCGTATTTTTAAGAGGTTTGAACCTTTTAAATTCCATCTTACTCTCATTTCTTCTCTTAAGAACCATTTTCCTATAAGTGTTAAAATAAACATTTTGTTCAATGAGCTTGTAAGATTATGTCCAACCTTTTAGATATTCATAACCTTCTATTAACCTATTTAGTTCTAAACTTATTAAATAATATATGCTTTAACTAACCATCACATTTCAAAATTCATTAACTTTGACTCTTTCAAAGTCTTACCATTTTATAACTAACATGAAATCTTATTGATTGATTTAATACGAACTATTAAAGACAAGTTGTTGTAATAGGTATAGCTATAAACGAAATAAATATTACATCATATAATATCCTATATTGTATTTTTTTATATAATTCCATAATATTATGAAATTCATTAATGAGGTATCGTTAGAGAATCTCAATCTTTATAGATAACAAAAATTGATATCTCATCATATCGATCACATTAAAGTGCGTTAGAATTCTCAATGCTAAATTTAAACTGAGACTTAAATAATTTAAACATTTCAAATTTTAAATCAATAGTTTATTTAATTCATATGATTACATCACATAAATTCTTTAGTAATATAATAAAATTTAGTTTACTAGTTATGAAAGGAATGAGCACAAGTGTCTCAAGCTTATGGGCTTATCAATTAGTGCAAAAACTAAAGGCTGTCAGGAAGGAACTTGTTAATATGCAAAAGAATGAAGTTGAACCAATAAAGGCGGATTTAAGGAAGTCCTTTGAAATGCTTAATCAATTTTAGAAGTATCTGGCAAGTGATCCTTTAAATAACTCCCTTAAGGTAGTGGAGAAAATTGAGATGGAGAGATATTTGATTGTACCTGACAAATACAACTATAACGCCGAACTTTCTGAGCCCTTTGGTAATTGTTTTGTATTTGGAGGTACTACTGTATATTGATATATATATGGTTGTATATGAGTTCAGAGATGAGTTTGAATCCTTTTGGTACATATGCCAATGATTTATAATGTTATATGCCCTTACATGAACTTAGAATTCATTGGTAAGTGAAATCTTGAAGATTTATGACATATAAGCTTCTAAGTCTGTAAAACCGAGTCCATTGGATGGATATGACTATGAAGGCTAAGTTAAATGTGTTATAATGCCTTAGAGGTGATTAGACATGATTTATAGACTTATTAGACACTTAGAAAACTTGATTGAAAAAGTTGATATATATAAGGGCTTATTTACAAAATTGTTAAAATTTAAATGATTTAATTGTAAATTTTCAATTCTTGGAGGACCAATATGTAATTTTATAAAGTTAAGGGGCTTAGTTATTGTTTCCAAAAGTCTAAGGACCAAAATAAAAATAAAAGTTTTGGAGATTCCTAAGTTTTGGGCTTAATTGTAAATTTAGGAAAATTTGGAGGGTAAAATGGTAATTTCACATAACCTAAGGACAAAATGGTAAATTCACCATATTTTTGTCAAAGAAGAGTCAAAATTATAGACCCTTCTTATGTATGGACGTGCATCCCCAATTTAAGACTTAAACCATTTTATTTTAATTAAAAGAAGGGAGAAGAAAGGAGAAGAGAGGAGAGAAAGAAGCGAGTTTCTACCATCACCATATTTCACCCTTCTTTTTGATTCTTCAACCTCAATCATAGTGTTATAAGCTAATTTGGGGTCAAGGAACGCAAATCTAATCATTAGATTTGAGAAATTCTCAAAGGATTTGAAGATATCACTAAAGGAAAGTATAGGTAAATTTTATCTCATCTCTCTCTACATTATGATTTTGAGTTTGGTGGTAAGATGTGTTGTTCTCCATGCTTAAATATGCATGAAACATGGTTTATATGAATGAAATGTATCATGGAGAGGTTCTTTAAGTCAAAACCGAAATTGTCCCTTTTTGGTGAAAGTTTGTGAAATTTTGAATATCTTTTGAAATTGATGGTTTAAACGAGCTCTATGATGTTAATTATGTATGCATGAGGTGAATTGATGATGGAAAATGAGGAAGAAGTACATTAGAAGGAGGCTTTCAAGTTTATGCCTTTAAGTGCTTGATAAAATGACTAAGTGAACTTGGTTTAGAATTTAAGGATTTTGATGGTGTGCATTAGAAAGAGGCTTTCATGTTTACTTAGAGTGAACTTGAATTATTGCTTAGATTGATGAATAATGACCTAATATGCTTAGATAAAGATGTTCTTAATTATGTTATGAAATGAGTAAGTTTGGATTAAAGGCATTAAATGCCTTAGAAAATGCAAAAGAGAAGCTAATGTGATGGTGTATAAATATGAAATTTATGTTTAAGTAGTAATTTCATTGTATGTCTTTTTATGTATAAAAGCTCGGGAGTCGTGAATTAAGGAGCTCGTATCGAGAATTCTTGAAGTTAAGAGAGAGTATATCTTCTTTGAGGTGAGTTAGGGAGACCATATTTCTCAAATAAGATTAAAACATCCTAAGACAAGCATGATGACTTGTATGTAAATTTTGAACCTAGGAAACGTATGGTAGACTTGAATTTCAAATGGATGCTAACATGCTTAGGTATTTAATAAATAACATTGTTTTTAATAACTCTTTGCACTTGAAGTGTAGCTAACGTTTTTATTATGTATTTTGAGAAATGAAATTGTTTTCCACCAATCTGAACTTAAAATGTAAAGGACAACGTTTTATTTTCTGAAACTACATTTTTGAACAACTTTACATTTGGAGTACAAAAGATGGCTTTTATTTCATTAGATAATGTTTTGGAATTTACATATGCATAATCGAGTTCTGTATACTGCAAGTTTTTGTTCTCTTTTGGCTTAGAGCCATGGCATGGTTTTATTTTATCGGTTGAACTGATAAACAAAGGCATGGTGCCTTATCTGATTTTATGCTTAATAATTAGACATGATTTGTTTTGTGATTGGTGAGAAAACAATTAGTCAATCGTGTGATGAGTACAACTGATTAAGCAATTGTTGTACCCTTGACATTGGTACATGAAAGTCAAGTAGTCGTATCGACATTTTTCTACGGGACTCGCCAGTGATTCCACACCTAGGGTCTAGGCACTGACAAGGTCATCACCTAGAGTCATGACGCGCTTGTCAACTATAGTCCGGACTCACCACGGATGAAAGTCGAGCCAACATTGATAATCAATAGGTGTGCACATTAGTTTGACCAACTAGTGGTGTCACACATGATTGTTTTGTCTTATCCTGATATTAGTTTTCCTATCGATATTTAATTTATACATATGATATTTTTATGGTCTTATGTACTAGAACTGGAACCTATGTTCATCATATGAGTGAGTTAATAAGCTAGGCCTATATGGTTCCAAACCAGTATACGTAGAATCATAGGTTGGGCCTATGTGTTTTTTACGTAATATATATTCATTTCATAGGTTATCTACACCATCTTGGTATAAATCGAATTATATTTGTGATATATGTTTTTTCTACTCACTGAGTACCCAGTGTACTCACCCCCTCCACTTTTCAACTATGCAAGTTAATTTAGTGAATCTGAAGCTCTGAGTGAATCGTGTGATCTTTTGACATTTTCGGGGTATTACCACACTTGGGGAGTTTCTTATTTTGTACTTTTGTTGTCTAGTGGCTCATGAACTGTGTTTATGTAGATACGCTTTATGATTTTGTAAGTTAACTTTTGATTGCTTTATGTTTTATAAATGATTTCATGTATGAATCTTTTAATACTGTTGTGGAGATTGCCTTAAGTAAACTTTAAAGTCCTAAAATTATGGTTGGATGTGAATATAGAAGTGTATTTGAATTTGTTTGCAGCTTTTTGAGATTTTAAAAACACAGTCATTGTGCTGCCCGAATTTTAAAAAAGAATAGAAAAGAATAGATATTCAGTTAGCCTTGCATAATCGGATTAAAGATATCGTGAGTGCTCTTAGCCCGGTTATGCAGTGGTTGTCATGGACCCGAAATGGTATTGGATCGTGACATTAAGTAATCAATAAAATAAAAAACATACTCTCTATAAATGATTAAACCCAATAAAATAATATAAATAAAGTTCTCACTTTTTCAAAATCCTCTCGATAATCATGTGGGTTTATGTTAATTAAAGTTTGGGAAAAATCATAAAATTTTCTAAACTTATGTTCAAAACTTTTAATAATAGACAAAAATTAGAGAATAATTTTCATAAATTATCAATAGTCACTTTATCTCCAACAAATACCTCCAATATTCTTCAATTTTTATACTTAAATCTATTGAAATCTTAGAAAATCACCATAACAAGTTTTTCTTCTTTTTTTCTTTTTATAAAACTTGAAATCGTGAACAAAACAAGAGGGACAAAAGTATGAGGATTTCTTTTGGGTTTGCATAAGTAGAGTTTCACAATAAGAAGTGGTCCTATCAAAACCATGTGCACATTGCTAAATATTCATGTATGGATATAAGTTTGCATTTAAATGCTTGTTATGTCATCTATTTAATGATAGAGTTATGGATGATAATGGGCTGAGCTGAGTCAAGTCTATTGTTGGTCCACCTCTCCTCAGATGCAGTTCAATTTCGGCCTTAATCTACTTAAGCTGTCTAAATATTTTTAAAATAATCTCGTTTTGTGGGAGTTGAACCATTTAGGTTGAACCTTGGGTTGATTTTCAAGGCTCAAATTCGGCTCAAAATTTGGTCAATCTTAATTTGGCCATTAATTTTGGATAAGGTTATATCCAACCGAAGTGAACTTTTTTTTTTGTGGTCATTTTTGGATATAACATTCCGTATATACCCTTCTATTAAGAAAGTTAATAAATTGAAGCTAGAAATGTTAATGCCAAAAGACTTAAAAAGGCAAAAAGAATAGAAGTTCTGAAATTAAAAATGTTAATGGTAAGAGACTAAAAATAATGACATCCATAACATTAATTTCTAGTAAGAGTTTTGTTTTAATTGAAATTAAGTGTCCTATAAACTGCTTCAAATAATCTTTAGAGGGAATGAATTTGTAAATCAGTAACTATAAATTCAGTCACATTCGGATCCTAAATTAAATATTGTGATATTATAAAAATTATTAGTTTAATGAATATTACTTTACAGAGGAATGAGATTTTTTTTAAAAAAAGACTATTTTTATTTGTTATTTAATATCTGTTTTTCTCATGTATTCTATTTTCTGTTATAATCGTATGTATTTTGTTTTTCCTATTTTACTATAATAGGATTTGTTTGTTGGTTTTTATTGTATGTTTAAATAAATTCTGGATCCTTAAAAAAATGTTATATAATGGATATAATATTAAAATATTACGAGCAAAAGTGGTTCATAATCCATATCTTTAATATGAAGGTATCTTCCCCTGCTGAAACGGTCGTGTTTCTGCACTATCATTTAATAACAGACCAATTACTCTGGTGTGTACATATGAACTTAGATTCATATTGACATATCTAATTAGTCCCTTTTCTTTCTTTTTAAGATAACCTATACACCAACATATAGTGGCCGTGTTAGTTGATTAGCTTAATGTACACTGACGTGCTAATCTTTTCGCTTAAATTTTCAAATGAGAAACTATAAACGAAGTATATATAAAGTTTTCATGAAGGCATGGATCAGACTGAGTTTCGGCTACACTATCCGAATCCAATCGAACGCCTTAGTATTTGGATTTATACTATTGCATAGGCCCACAGAAAAAATGAAGAGCATTCTGATATCCTTCTTAGTAATTAGATATGGAAAATTTTCTTATTTTATTGGGATTTTAAAAATTATCTAACGTTAAGAAACGATCACGTAATGTTTAGAAAATTTTTGAGTATGAGACATTAATTTGTGATTGCAATTGATTAAAAAAAATATATGCTCTAACACCAGCTAGGATTCCAAATGCCCTCTTCGCTTTCCTCATCCATGGCTGATTCTGCGTGAAGTTCTTGTGATTCAAGTTCGCCAATACTAGTTTTTGTCATACGGGTAAATGGTGATTTCTGGTGATCTAAAAGACTGATCGAGAGTTTAACAAAAAGAGCATGTGCATATGAGATTCAGAAGGCAAAACAACGATTCAGAGATTATCATACAACAATAAGCATAGTATAATTTGAGTGAATAAAATACAGAAGACAGAGGCAAGTTTCAAGAACAAGTAGAAGAACGGGGAAATAAGTTGCAGGATCAGTTGGAATGGGGAAACAAGTGCCCAGATCCGTTTAGGAGCAAAGTTAATTTTGTATATTTTGCTCTACAGGAAGATCAAAAAATAGTACAACAGCATGTAATATAGTAGTGGAAATAAATTTCAGAAGACGTTAAAAATTAGTAATCACTGGCCGCCTTCTTTTGTTCTCCGCCAACTACTGGTTTGGCGGCTATTGTTTGATGATGTAAAAAACGTGCAAGAAAAGGTACGAAGTTGGTGGAGATAAGTTTGAGTAAAAGGAAACAAAACGTTCTCTAACAAAAGGATGGCAGGAACCTAACCGGCCCGAGTTGATATGGGTCATAGGCTAACTATGGTCGACTCGACCAGCTCACGGGCCAAGATTGGACAGGTTGGGTCAGCCCGGCCAGCTCGTAGCTCGACCATTATTTAAAAAATGATGTTGTTTCTGAATGAATTTTTTAATAAAAATATGACAAGCTGGGTTGGCCTAGTGCACCTATGAGCCTGATATCTTTATTGATAAAAGTTCAAATATACTTTTATTCGCATGCTCTCTTAAGAATATCTTATACTGCTTAAAAAGTCTTAAATTGACAATTGACCTTAATAAAAAAATAAGAATTTAGAAAACAAATTGCCAGTACCCAAATACAACTAAAAATCATCTCCTAATGGATCACTAGATGAAAAAAATGAAATTTTGACTAAGTCTTTATATATTACAAATAGAAGTCCATATCAATCCTCCTCGAAGTTAAAAGTTGGATATGTCTTGTTCAACCTCTCTTCATTTTTCCAGGTAGCATCTTTAATTGAGATTCCCTTATAGTTTATTAAAACTTTAAATTTTGGATGGTATTTTCCTTTACTAACAACTGAGATCAAGTACAACTTTAAGTTGAGGAAGAATTACATAATCATTTATTACCTAGGAAATGTGTGGTCTCAAGTGCTTCTGTAAAAGACTAACTTGAAAAAAAAATATGAATTTGAGAGCCAAGGAATAACGCTAACTTATAAGCCACAACACAACCACTGGACAATTTGGAAAAGACCAAAATACCAGAGAGTAAGCTTTATCAAATCTCAAAATGCAACAAAACACTTCTGATAAGGCAGGAGCTTATGGTATACTTAATCCCCCGCTGTAAAAGAAATTTTTTGCCAACCTTATTTAGCTTAACATTTCATTCTATTATGAGCTAGCGATAGATTACTTCTTAGCTAGCATAAAACATAATCATGATATTTTAAGTACTTATCAAGTGCTTGGACTTAGCTAGTGTCAAGGATATAAGACAACATATTTGGAGGTGGAATACCATAAGGTTAGTAACTTGAATTCATACAAGGCTTAGTTCCTTGTAATTGAAACAATGTTTGTCCAAAGGAACTAATAGATAACTTATCACGATCACTAATAATGGAGGATGGGATTCGTTGGAGTTAAACCATATTTACTACAAATGCCTCGTCCATAATTACAGTAGTAAAAGGATGATTTAAAGCTATAAAGTGAGCACATTTTGTCAACAATTGACCGTTAGCAAGATGAATGTATATCTATTTGATGGCAACAAAACCTTCAATAAAGTCCATTGATATGTCTGTTTATGCAATCAGCTTTGCATCGTTGACATATAAAGTATTGCTACAAAAACTTTTTTACCAATTGACACATGTTAGGCTAGAAGAGGCTAAACTTGACGTGATATACTGCTTTATCAAATCCAAAGGGTCCTTTAGTTAGAGATGAGTGACAGTGTTCAATTATCTGTTGAATTAGAGTTAAATTGGGATACAAATAAGCCTTGTCACTTTTAAACCACACCCCATCTTATTGTATCAACTAGTTAGGTGATTGTGTTTAGGAAAGATTCTTATAAAAAGAATACCACTTCACTTCTTCTTGCAATATTGGCTACTAATATGCATGAGACATTGAAATAGATAAGAGCTAAAACTCAACCATACGAAACAAGAAATTAACAATTTGATTCTTAGATCCTTATTTATACGTAATTTTATAATCATATCCTAGGATCTTAAATAACCATCGGGCTTGCATTAGAGTTGTAATTAGCTGTTTGAGAAGATACTTAAGAATCATTTGATTTGTACAAATAACAAATAATTTGTTCAGCAAATAAGGATGCCACTTCTGAATAGCCTTAAATATGGCCAACATCTCCTTCTCATAGGTAGGAAAAAATAATGATGATCCTTGTAAAGCTTTAGTGGAATAAGCTATTATCCTATCCTTTTAAGAAAGAACAGGTCCAAAATTGATCCCACTTGCATCAACCCAGCCATAAAATGATGAAATTTTTTTGGAAGACATAGGACTAAAGGCAATGCCAATGCTTCTTTCAACTGTCTAAAGGCTGACTTAGCTGATTCATTCCACTTGAATCCCTTTTTAGACAATAGTTGTATTAATGGTGTTATAGTGTTCCCAAAATGGTGAACAAATTTATAGCAATACCTACTAATATGAGGAACCCACAAATGCTCTTCAATGTTTTTGGAATTGGCTATTCAAAGGCTGCTTGTATTTTTATTAGGTCAATGACCATTCCTTACTCAAGAATAATATGACCCAAAGAGTCGATTTGTAAAACATCAAAGATGCATTTTGCTTATTTAACCAATAATTAGTTAGCTACTAATATAGAACAATTCGAAGATGTAAAAGATGCTTATCCCATAACTTTGAATGTACCAAAATATCATCAATGAATACCAATTTAAACTTTCAGAGATATAGGAGGAAAAGGTCAATTCATGAGGCTCTGAAAGGATGTAAGAGTGTTAGTAAGTCCAAATGACATTATAACAAATTCGTAGTGCCCTTCATACATCCAAAAATTCATCTTCGGAATAACTTCATATTGCACATGAATTTGATGAAAACCTACCCATAATTCTAATTTGGAGAAAATTGGCCTCACGAAATTCATCAATAACTATTATATTATTCAAAGCTCGAAATTCTACACACAATTATCAACCCCCATTTGCCTTCTTAATTAATAAAATAGATGAAGAGAATAGGCTATTACTAGGCCTTATTAACTAGGACTACAAGAGTTCTCTTACCATCTTCTTCAATTCAGTCTTTTGGTAGTAAGGGTACCAGTATGGTCTAATATTTATTAGCTTAATGTTTGTCTATAAATGAATGTGATGATCATGTGGTTTTTTGGGAGGAAGTTATTATGTGGCTCAAACACTTATTGAAATTCAGCTAGGAGGGGCATTATGCCAAAAGAGTATGAGTTTAGTTAGGAATTATTATTAGAAGGAGAATTTTGTGGGAAGAAAGCAATACTTTGGATGCAGCTAAATTCTTTCTTAGGTAAAGATATAATGACATCCTGTTTTAGCCCTTAAAATGTGTAATTAACTTCCCTAAGCTAAAATTTCTTTACCAACTTTTTACAATCTATCTCAATTGGCCAAGACTTTCTAATCATTATAACCCCAAAACTAGTTGACTTGCTATAATAGGAAGAACATAATAATGTGTTGTTATTGATTTACCTTGAATGACGACTGTGAGTGATAGGCGTTATCCAATACAAACTATCATCTCTAAGTTGACAACCTAAACTTGGAGCTTTTTACTCTGAATTAATGGTAATCCACAAGTTGTCACTGTTTGATCAATGAAGTTGTGGTTGCTTCCACCATTTATAAGGATCATTACATCCTTATTTTTTTGTTTCCCTATTACCCGTATTGTTTAGGGAAGGGTGGGTTCAACAATTGCATGGAAAGAGATATGAAGCACCACCTCTTAATTTTTGGCTTTAGCTTATGTTTTACAACATTATCATCATCCAAGCTTTGAGAAGGTGGATCTTTAATTAAATGATGAGAGTCTTTAATCATAAACAAATATAGACGAATACACCGTTGACTTGGGACAAACTTTTTACCATAAAAGTAACATAGCCTCTTTTCTCATCGTGCCTTTTCATTTTGATTAATAATTTTTCAAAATGTGGATGGAGCATTTAGACTTGAATTTTCCCACCGATATAACAACGGGCCTGAGACTTTAGCTGTTATATTAGAATTTTGTCTTGGGGCTATAAAAGATGGATGAGGATAAATCGATTAATTAGATTTTTTCTATGATTGATTCCGTTATTCAATAAGAAGTACAACCCTTACATTATTAGCCAAGCTACAAGATTGTTTAATGTTAACATCCAAACGAATGGCATACCAAAGTCCTGCAATAAGATAACCAATACAAAACTTTTAAGTTATCCATAAATACGGTGAGAAAGCCTTTCAAAGGCCTCTTAATAATTTTCTACACTTTGTCTGAGTTGATAGGTCCTTATAATCAGTAGGACCAAAGTGTAAGAGCATTGCCTTGGTAAATTCATCCCAAGTAAAGAGTCCTCAAAATTTTGTTAGCCACTAATGTCATTGCAACGCAATCCCTTACAAATGAAAGGAAACAAGCTACACTTGTTGGTTAGGAGCAACTACTTTGAACTAAAAGTATTGTTCTGCCTTGGAGATCTAGACAGTTGGTTCCTTCCCAATTAAACTTCAAGAATTGTAATAAGGCTTGTAACTCTACTAATATTGTTTGTAAAGTAGCATTAACTTGATCAAACCTAGAATCAAGTTGGGTTAAAATTTCACTAACCTTATTGTGATGGACCTAAAGGTTATTTGAAAAAAATGAGTAATAGGAATGTTAATAGTGGAAAAACAAGGAGCTTATGGATCACAGAGATATGGATTTCTTTTATGAATGTGGATAGAGAGCTTCGTGAGTTGTCCAATGGAAGTGGCTCTGATACTAGTTAATGTAGAGAAGTTTAGGTAAAGAAGAAACTTCTCATAAAAATATCATCATGTACGAAAATTAAGATAGAAAGTTCAGGGAAAGAGATATATTGGGTAAGAAGATTACATCGGTGAATCATTTATGTATTCACTGAGCAATACAAAAAGTTTAATATTCGTAAACTATATCTTTATATGGAATTGAATTATGAGCATGAATGAATAGATGTCAATAATCATGAACTTCTAAATCTTGTCATATTTGATAAAAGTTATGTTTACAAAAACTATATATTCTTCCAACTCTAACTGAAAATTAAGTCGTGAGAGTCTTCTGAATATTTTGACTACCATTTCTAAAGCATGAACATAAGAAGAACTAGGCTTTCTATTGCTATATTGCTACTTTTAAAAAAATGTATATAGTGGCCAACTTTACCTTTCTTTACAAACTGTAGGATAATAAATGAATAGAAAATGTGATTTAATGAATTGTTGCTAGAAAAAGAACAAAGCCTAAACAAAGAGGAGACAAACCATGGCAACCAAAGTTTGGACATAAATATACTTAACTCTTTAATGAAATTCAATCATGGTCCGTATAATTTCACCCATTAAGGCTGAAGTAGCCCAGGTAATATTAAATTTTAGTTTCATGATACAACCATGCAAATGCTTATAGTTACAAATTTCAAAACTAGAGAAACATCTAAAAACCACTTTGCTATAATATTGTTATCATATTTGTCCTTGTACTTGTCAACGAATTTGAATAGTTTAAAACAAGAAGAAGCTATAGAAACATGAGTCTTGAGCTAAAAGCCATAAGCCATTAGAAAGAGACCAAGAACTAATATCATTTCAATTTGATAACTTAGTAGGGGTTGGAATTGGGAGATATGTATTTTATGGTCGTACCAATTCATCAATCTAAACATCTTTTCTTTTCATTTTAAAGAGAAGAAACGGTAAGTAGAGAAGTTAAAGAGAACAAAGAAAGAGAAATGAAAGTGGAGAGAAATGAGATTTTGTTGTCTTTATTTTAAATTTTTGTTCCCATTTATCACGTAGGATATATATTTGGCAAAAGGTTATCAAAATATTTCAAATATATTTTTATGAAGTAGGATTAACATAGAAGTTAAAGGGGTTCAAATTGAATGTTTGTGAAATTATAAAGTTCATTTTGGAAATATCAAAACATTTAAATTTAAATCGAATTTTGATGAAAACGTTAAGTTTCAATTTGACCAAAATACTGTTCTAATTACTTAGCACACAAATTTATAAAGAAAAAACGCATGGAAATCAACAAACTTAAGGATAAGGATTGTATTGCTCAAGAGAGAAAACAATTGTAACTTAGGAATTTCTATCAACCAACAAACCTAAGGATAAAGATTGTATTCCTCAAGAGAGAGAATAATTGTAACTTAGGAATTTCTATTGGTCTAAGTAACTAGGATTAATTATTGAATCAAGACAAATTCAAGCATAGTAAAATACTTGAGGGATTTTAATTCTAAATTTATTGTATCTATATGGTCCTATTTTTAACTCATGTTTGACATAAAAATTGAGGTTTCATGAAAGAAAAAGAGAGAAAAGGAGAGACATTTTGGAGGACCAAAAAAAGTATAGGCTAAGGAAACTCAACAGCACATTAAAGAGAAGTAATATTGGAGAAAAGCAAGATTCCATCAAGATCAATAAAAAACATCAAGATTCAAGAATCATGAGCTCATTCTTATTTCGTGTTTCTTTATTATTCTTTCTTAAGTTTCTTTGTTTTATTAAAAACTAAAATAGATATATATTTACATTAAATGAACCAAAGGATTTATTTTTTGAATTGATTTCTTTGATTTAATGAAAGATCCTTATTTTCTTGAGAATTATTTATGTTTACATATTGTGTTGAATTAAATGAATGATAGATGAAGATCCAAAATTGGATTTAAATATTGAGATCAAAAGATGATATGTATGAATAGAACATAATATAAATAATGATGGTTATATAGGTTGATAGAGATAGAACTATATAATCTTTTTAAATTAAGGTGAAACCTATCATAGGAATTCCAAAATAAGTTAATTAGTTCTTTGGTTACTTTGATTAGAAAGAGATTTTGATCAATCATACTTAGAAGAATATAAGTTGAAAAGGTATAATTAACTAACTAGGACCCAAGTTTATGTTAGTACCTAGAATACTTTGATGTTCTTTACCTTGTAGGTCAATATCAAATGGCTCTGAGTGAATGTTAACAACTGGTATCACCCATATGGATACCAAATAAGAGACATCAGTAGTATATCCAATAATTAATCTAAAAAAATTACTAGGAGTCCTCACGACCAATTATTAAACAAAGTGAGGAGAGAAGGACGCAATCATTAATGGTATATATAAAAGGAGGTAACCACATACTTTCATATTGAAAATATCTACGAATATTTATGCATTTTTATATATTCTCTTTTTAATATCAAAAAGGGAGAAAATAGTGATATTGAAACTTAATCATTCATGATTAATGGATTAAGAGGAGCATACATTATATTGCATCAACATATGAGGAACTTACTCAATATAATTATTTTTTCCAATGTTGATAAATAATTTTCATTATAAAAAATATGAGATATTGTTGACTAAATGATGTCTATTTACCTCTATTTAGATATAGATTAGCTGTAAACAGATTAGAAGATAAGGCATACATTAGCTATAAATATATTAGAAGAATAAGTTTAAAATCCCTTTATTTAAGGGATTTATTAGATAATCTATCTGATCTAGTTTCCTATTTTATCTCTTGTAATTCCCCATATAATGATGTACACTATCTATTCAAAAGATATAGAATATACAAGTATTCTTTTCCATCTGGTATCAGAGCTCTAGGGTTTCTCTTTCTGGAATTTTTCCTAACATCCTTTATTGTTGCATAATTGAAACCCTTTCTTGATTCTATTCTAGTGTGTGCTCCAACCTTCATCGTTGCATTGCTCCTTGTCTTTCCCCCTTTGATTCTTGCTCAGACAATCTTAATTGCGACGATTTTTTCCTTCTTCAGCATGTCAACCTCCCAAACTTTTGTTTTTAACCCTTCAGAAGAATTCGATTCTAATTAAAAAATTGGAAATTTACAAAATTTTCGGGCTTCCTAAAGCCTTAATGTGAAGATCTACCTCAAATGGTCTCAATTTGTTCGCACACATCTCAAGGGAAAAAGGAAGCTTGGCCACCTTCTTGGAACAAGGCCGACAAAGGATAACCTAATGTTTAAAGCATTGGATGAGGAGGATTTTATGATAATGTCCTAGCTATAGGATTCCATGGATCCCATGATCAGTGACAAATGTAGGTTTTTGGTCACTGCAAAGGAGATTTGGGATTACATTTGTTACACATACTCAAAGGCTCGTGATGTTGCTTAAGTGTATGAGATTAAGGTTAAAATTGTAGCAACTAAGCAAGGAGATAAATCTATCACTGAGTATGCAAACCTGCTACAAAATTTATGGCAAAAACTTAACCATTATCGAGTTTTTGAGATGAAATGCCCTGAGGATGTTGGCATCTTAAATTACTTCATTGGGAAAGACCATGTCTATGAATTTTTGGTCATATTGAATCTTGAATTCAATCAGGTTAGGGTTCAGATCCTTGGCAAATACTACACACCATCTCTAAAAGAGAGAATTTCATTGATTCTAGTAGGAGAAAGCTGAATGAGTGTTATGCTAGAACCACAAACCATGAATGGGTTAGCCTCAATAGCAAAAACAAATCATTAGTTGAAAGGAAGCAGTGATTTGTCCAAAAATCCTAGTAGAGAAAACCAGGGGAAGAAGAATAAGGACAATCTCTGGTGCACCTACTCCAAGAAATCGAGGCACACAAAGGAAACTTGTGAGAAACTATCTAGTAAGCCATCAAGCTAAAAATGGGGAAACCATGGGGGGCAGCAGATGTCTCAAGCTCATATGGCCAAACAACCCAAAACTATGGAAAATTCAGCAACAGGAGGGTTTAATAGTGAAAAAAATTGAAAAGTTGAGAAGCTTGTTGTGGTCTATTGTACAGGCTTCTAAAACTTGCTCTTTGGCTATTTCAGATGAACCTCTACTTCCTTTTTGCATGATTGCCTTAAAAAATTCTTATACTAACTCTTGGATAATAAATTTTGGTGCCACGAACCATATATCCACATCTCAATTCTTCTACACGTATACCCCATGCCTAAGTAACAGAAAGATTATAGTAGACAATGGCTCTTTAGCTACTATTTTAAGGTTTGGAGATATAAACATCACACGTACCCTTATTCTTAAAAAGGTCTTCCATATACCAAAGCTTTCGGTTAGCCTTCTTTCCATTCAAAAACTTACCCATGATCTTAAATGTTACATTACTTTCTTTCCCTCTTATTGTGTTTTTCAGGATCAGGTCTCGAGGAGGAGGATTGGACTTACTATAGAAAGAAGTCGTCTTTGCCACATTGAATTTCCTCAAAAAATTTTAAGCAACTTGTCTTTTTCATTTCTTAGTTCCTTAAATAAAGACATCATTTAGCTGTATCACCTATACCTAGATCATCCATCTTTTAAGGTTTTAAAGGTCATGTTCCCTCGTTTGTTCCAATAATTAGATATTTTTGAATTTTATTGTGATGTTTTTGAATTGGCAAAACATACTCGAGTATCTTTTCCCATTAGCAATAAAAGGAGTTCTCATCCTTTTCATTTGATTCATAATGACCTATAGGGTCCCTCTATTACACCTAATGTTTATGGATGATTACACTAAGTTACGTGGCTCTTTCTTCCTAAACAAAAATTTGATGTTAGTTTTGTTATACCTAATTTCCGCTTAATGATCTAAAACCAATTTGGAGTCAAAATAAAAAGCTTTCGTATGGACAATGCTAGAGACTAATTTAACCAAACTTTGTCATCCTTCTTTCAATACAGGGCATTATACATCACTCATCATGTGTTAACACACCTCATCAAAGCGGGGTAGTTGAAAGGAAAAATGGACACTTACTCAATACCACCCGAGCCTTACTCTTTCAAGGGAATGTCCCTAAATCCTACTGGGGAGTGATTTCACTGATAGAAGATTGCGCTTATGAGTCCTTCAAATCACTTAAAACACTTGATCTTCCTTCTCCTTCATCCCATATTGTTGAAACATCCAAGCCTTCTAAACCAATTACATCTGAGTTTCCCAATAATACTACTGAATCCGAGTCATTCTATGTCCTAGCCAGTGTTAGTCAAATGTAATCAAGGAGAAAGGTCATTCCAGAACTGACACAGGTCCAAGAATCCAACTTAGACTCTGAAAATGAAATCACGATAAGATCTGAGTCACATTTACATGCTCAATTTTTTAAACCCATTGCTGTTAGGAAAGGTGTAAGAGAATGCACTAAGTGACCACTTTATCCTTTATCTCACTATATCTCTCTTAAGTGCCTATCACCAACCTACCAAAAATTCATGGCGAGTTTAAACTCCATTACTATCCCTAACACAATTTCTAAGGCATTGTCAAAAAGGGAATGGAGCGATGCTATGAGGGAGGAGATCAATCATTAAAAAAGAATAGAACATGGGAGATTGTTGATAAACTGAAAGGGAAAAACATTGTTGACTGTAAGTAGATTTTCACACCAAAATACAAGGTTGATAGGTCTTTTGAGAAATATAAAGCTAGATTGGTAGCTAGAAGGTACACTCAGACTTACAGGGATTTATTATTAAGAGACTTTTTCTCCAGTTGCAAAAACGAATATTATTATCATTAACTTCCCACTTTAATTGGCAGTTATTACAATATGATGTTAAGAATGCATTTCTCCATGGAGACTTAGATGAAGAAATCTATATGAACATTCCACCAAGATTTGAGGGGGACATTCGGCAATAAAGTATACAAGTTGAGGAAGGCCTTTTAAGGGTTAAAACAATCTCCTAGGACATGATTTGGGAGATTTTCAAAAGTCCTGAGGGAGTCTGTGTATAGACAAAGACAAGATAACCACACTCTTTTCATTAAACATTCAGTGACAAGGGGAGTTACTACTCTTCTAGTCTATGTAGATGACATTATAGTGACTGGAAATGATGAGAACGAGAAGCATGAATTGAATCGAAGACTAGTAAAAGAGTTTGGGATAAAGGAACTGGGGAAACTAACGTACTTTCTCGATATTGAGGTGACATATTCCACGAAAGTGAATTTTCATATCTCAATAAAAGTATGTGACTGAATTATTGGTAAAAACAGGAAAGATTGGATATAAACCACTCTCTACACCTATAGATCTAAACCATAAGTTGGGAAACCAACAGTTGACAAAAGGATATATCAAAGAATGATTGATCGAGTCATATATCTTGCTCACACTAGGCTAGATATAGCTTACTCTATGAGTGTAATTAATTAATTCATGCATGATTCAAGAGAAACACATGTTCAAGTTGCTTATAAAGTGCTACATTACTTGAAAGACAATCCAAGAAAAGGAATTTTGTTCAAGAAAAACAATACCCTTGCTGTAAAAGCCTACATTGACACTGACTATGCCTGTTCTTTAATGGATAGAAGATCTCCTACATGATACTACTCTTTTCTAAGAGGTAATTTGGTAACGTGGAGGAGTAAAAAACAAAATGTGATGGCAAGGTTATCTGCATAATCAGAATTTAGGGTTATTGCTCAAGGATTGTGTGAACTACTATAGATGAAGATTATTCTAGATGATTTAAAAGTCAAATGGGTCTGCTCTATGAAACTTTATTATGACAATAAGTCAGGCATCCATATTGCTCACAATCCTATACAACGTGATAGGATAAAGCATATTGAAATTGATACACATGTCATTAAAGAAAAATTGGAAGAAGGGTTAGTATGTATGACTTATGTTCTATCAAAACATCAAGTAGTAAATATTCTAACAAAGGGGCTGAACAGTTCAAGTTTCCATGGTCTTCTATTCAAGTTGGGAATGGAAGACATCTATTCCTCAACTTGAGGGGGAGTGTTAAGTTGAGATATACATCAACTATAAATAGATTAGGAGATGAGATATACATTAGTTATAAATATATTAGAATAATAAGTTTAAATCCCCCGATTTAAGGGATTTAGTTAGATACTATCTGATCTAGATCTGACCTAGTTTTCTATTTTATCTCTTATAATTCCCTATATAATGCTATACACTATTTATTCAAAAGATATATAATAGACAAGTATTCTTTCCATAACCTCACCTACAACTCTTTATTAATTTGACAAAAATTATATTGTAGAATTATCACTTTTAATGGATAGTTATTCCTTTTTCGCATTGTTAAGGTAAATTACCTTTATCTTAACTAAATAAATTTGATGTTAAAATTTTAAAGTTAAATTTATGCATATTCATGAATAAGTACCATGCCCAAGCCAAGCTTGCATGTATTTTCTTTCTTTTTTGGCTTCAGTTATGGTTCTTGAAATTTTGGAAATATTCTCCTAACATCTCATGCATTATACCAACCAAATTTTTTAAAGGATGATCCAAATAAACTAAAAAAATTGTGTATTCATATAGTTGCACCTCTTATCATACTACAAAAGGAAAAACAAAAGAAAGCAAGTTGTTTTGGAACTAAGAATAGTAAAAATGAATAAACATATTTTGATGCTTCATGTATTGCTTGAGATTGCCAGAGATCTTCCATTTCAAGGAGACAAAGTTGGAAATTCTAGTAATTTAAAATCCAGCTTCTTAATAGACCTAACTTCTTCATAGATGTTGGGGGAAAAAACCAACTTCTTCATAGATGTTGGGAAAGAAACTAGGGAAAAAAATCAAACTTCTTCATAGATATATAAAAAAACCCAGCTTCTCTATAAATCTCAGTCAGAAAATGTCAGCTTCTCCATAAATTCCATAAAAATGCAACTTCTTCATAATTTCAGTTTCTTCATAAAGGTCAAAAACCCTAGCATCTTCGTACATATTAGAAAAAAAACTCAACTTCTCTATAGATGCCAGGAAAAACTTAACATCTTTATAAATGCCTTTAAAAATTTCAGCTTCCAAACAAAACCAACACTCTCCAAACTTCCAAGGGTGATTCCAGGGAGTTAAATGGAAAAAAAATACAACCAAAAACTCTTGAGCTTGACAATAGAAACCTTGAATTTGAATCTAAAGTATCTTAATTAAGTAATAACAAAAAACACAGTGGAAGGGAGACAACGATGAGGAAGTCAACGATGACAAGAAAGTCGATAGCAATAAGGGTCAATAGCGACAAAATTAACGATTATAATTGGGAGAGAAATGTTCAAACTTTAGAGAGTTCAAAGACGTGTTTAAGACTTAAAAGTTTTGTTAGCTTACTTTGAAATTGTTAAAGATTAAATTGCTCTTAAAGTTTGGTTTAAAGCTTTAAATTTTTTTTAAAAATAATTATTAATTATAAAAAATAATCCCCTGTTGAAAAAGATAATATCTTTTTTAGATATGATTGCATTAGATTTGCGCCCTATTTGGCAATCAACGGATTACATCAACTGTTAGTTGATAATTAAGGATATAAGTTTAGAATAATAGCTGCAATCTTTCGTTAAATTATGTTGTAGTAACCATGTTGCTATTGTAGAATAATTCAAAATAAATTAAACTACACTAACATGCTAACATATTACATGCATGATCTCGTAGAATATATTTAAAGGGCAAGTTTTGTTGATGGTTTCGTTCACTAATGTTGGCTTCATTTATGCATGGTTCATGCATGACTTCCTTGGCAGAGAAACTAGTTGTAGAAAATTGTCAATAACTTAAAGGTATAGTCGACCGTTTCTATAATACACTTTTAGCTAGGAGATCAAATCGTTCCTGCATAGGAGCGTTTCTAAATAAAATGATTGGGTTAAATTAGCTAACTCAATCAGCTGGTCTCCAAATGTCTCTACATACTAGTTGACAAGACCAACCAGCTGAAACATTTTAATTAGTCAAAATTTAGCTGATACGCTATTCACCAAAAAGGATCTTGATGATGTCGTATGTAGGAACGAATGTGGTTCTTGTACAAGGTCATAGCAACTGAACCAATATCAAAAATCACAATTCCTAGATCTATCATCTATGGGCTCTTTTAATTTCTAAAATAGAGAGAATATCCCTTAGCCCGATTTTAATAGACCAAATCTCAAAATAAAAAAAGAAACCATTGGGCTGACCACTTTATCTCATTCAACGATTGCAATTTTACTTCAAATAAGGAATCTTATCGTAAAATATGGATATTCTTCATATATGTTAAAATAATTTGATAAAATCCTGTTTAAATATCACAAGATAGTTTTTAGTATTGTATCCTGTACAAATATCTTTTAAAAATAAATAAAATAAGAAAGAAGTTGATATTGATATCTTTTACTCTCAAACATAAGCCAAAAAGTCCCTTGAAATTAAATATTGAAGTATTTCACCCACCAGCCCTCAAGTGTAGCTCATTGACATGAATAAGTATTGGCCAGCATTATCTGAAAGTGAAGTGTACACTACCCATTGTCCTTCAATAAAATATCTAGGCTTCCAGGACATATGATGTTACCGGTCCTCCCCGGCTGCGAGTCAAGCACATAGTTTCTAGTGCTTTCGACCCCTTTGAGCCACCTTTGGCGGCAAATTCATGGTGGGTGTTCCAAGTCTTTGTGGGGTTCATGTGTTTCGCAGTTCTTACGAGTAATTATGTGGTTCTGAGATGCGCTGATACTTTCAAGTTTTTGTCAGTCGGAGACTGTGCATGGGACAAGTGCATGTGTGGGTATGCGTCATCATGAAAACCACGAATTTCGACAGCTATTATTTAGCTTGCCTCGGTAAACAAAACAAACAAAAAACAAAAACAAAAAAGAGGCGCTTTAGATATTAACGAATATAAATATGATTTTTATATATTTATTTGAGCAATCGGAAACCGTTTACTGTCACGAACAAAATACAAAGAAATAACTAAAAAAATGGTTAACCATATCCTATCCAGTGTAAATACTGAATGACAACATAAATTACCTAAAAGGGACTGAAATTCACAAAGAAATTGCTAGGCCTTATCCAAAGTTGGATAGATGGACATAGTACAGTCAGCATCCACACGGTTTCGATTCTGGCCGATTCACAGAACGTGAATATGAGCAAGCATCTACCAGGCAATAATGAAAGCATTTTAAACGAAATCTTTTAAAAACATATCACCCGATCGATTCAACCAACACATTATCCTTTAAACCGGTCAACGGACGCATCAGAACCTGCACAAGTTCGGTATCCTGTTTATTATATATAGATTTTTATCAGAATACCTTTATCTTTTAAATTTTAATATCTAGTATCTCGAAAACTATACTTATCGGATTAAGATAATGTTAAAATCCAGAGTTTAGGATTGACCCCACCCCACTCACGTCCTTCTTAATTTTCTTCTTCTCTGGCATTTCTTTGTGTTTCTCTTCTCTCTTGAACCTTTGAACCAGCCAAGAAAGTCATTTCTTTTCCTCCGCATCTCCAATATTAGTCAAAAAGAACCAAATTTTCGTTCATATTCTGGACTTCTTGTTTGAAAAGTGTTGTGGGTCTCGTTTACTTTTGAGCGCCTTTGAAAAACTCTTTACTTTCTTCAAGAACTTTTTTTAATTCTTGGAATCCTGTTTGTTTTGTTCAAAGACTGGGTTCTGATCCAGAAACATAAGAGGGTTTTGGTGGGTTTTTTTTGTTTCACGCTATCATCAATTTCACTGAAGTGACGTCAAGTTATAGATTGCTATGGCATGTTCATTGAATGGAGGTCTCAACATTAGTGGTCTGAATGATAATGTTCTGCGATCCAAGGCCAAAAGGGTTTGTGGGTTTTGTCCTAAGTTTGACGTTGTGAGATGCCCAGAATCGAAACGAAAAGGCTCCCTTCGTTTGCGTGTTGATTTCATGGGCAAACCCCTAGTTCTATCAGATCAGAAAGGTTTTAGGAACTGGAGAATTAAAGCCGTCGGCAATTATTCTCTCCATGTATGTATAACGCTTTCTATCTCACTTCCGCATTTCTTCTTTCGCAAACAGTTTCTTGGTTCAATAGTGAAACCCCATTTCTTATTTGCAGGCACAAGCTTCGATCTGTGTGAGCAGACCTATGAGGTGGTGGGAAAAGACCCTTAAAACCAATATGATAGAGATCCATTCAGCTCAAGAACTTGTGGATTCCTTGTTAAATGCTGGCGATAACTTAGTTGTTATTGATTTCTATTCTCCTGGTTGTGGAGGCTGCAAAACTCTTCATCCTAAGGTATAATCAGTTCTATGCACGTTCTAGTATTGAAGAACTAATCTAGCAAACAGACTTGGGTATCGGATGTTTTGTGCTGGATTTTTAACATGCTCAAAGTTTCTAGCTTTATTTTCTGGACTACTCTAACTAATTAATAAAGTTTCTTTGAGTCCATATTCTGAGATGATTTAGGTGGGTAAAATTCTAATCTTATATACATCTTTTTGCAGATCTGTCAATTAGCTGAATCCAATCCCAGTGTGATTATTCTAAAGGTGAACTTCGAGGAGCTCAAAACCATGTGCCATAGCCTTCATGTTCATGTTCTTCCCTTCTTTAGGTTCTACAGAGGGGCAGAGGGTCGAGTATGTAGCTTTAGCTGCACAAATGCAACTGTAAGTTAATAGTGATTCGTTATATTTTGCGAGGAATTAATTTTCTATGAATTAACTCTAAACCACTCTTTATTTACAGATCAAAAAATTTAAAGATGCGTTGGCAAAGTATGGTTCAGGCCGATCTAGTCTAGGGCCAGCGAAGGGCTTAGATGAATGTGAGATTCTGAAACTGAAACAAGCAGGAGAGCTGTCAATTACTTCGCCAGTGCGACCTGCAAAGGAAGAAAATTCGAAGGATTTAGTTATCCAAAGTATGGCTTGGCCTGATATTTTTGGCAAAACTGGTCGCAACATGGGTCTTAAAGACGAAATTGCTATCTGTTAAACTTGTGGGGCCAGCATATTAAGTACTGTGTTGCCACTTGTTTTTGAATTGTCTGTACATATCCATTGTTGCGTTTTCCATAAGCGGGCTTTTGGTTTTTTAATATCAAGCCTGCCGCGTGATTCATATGGGAATGGAAGATTGGCATGATCTGTATCCAATCTAGTCAGTTACCATTATCTGTAAGGAAAGTTCACATCATATCAAATTTTCACTTTATTCTAATCCCTTTGTTTTTCTGTTCGTTGATAATTCAGCAAGTTTAAATATTCGAACGCCCAATTGTCCCCCAGTTTCATCACGGGGTTCTGTCTGACTATGTACCAGTTTTACTGTTTCACCTTATTTCAATCTATCTCATCCAAGATTGATTTAGGTCACAATTGCTTCCTCCAAAGAAGAAATAGAGAATTAACAAATCTTCACGACTTCATTCCATTTTCCACTAATGGTGGCATTATTTAATTTAAATTAATTTAGACTCCTATTTGTTTATTTTATTTAGTATCTAAATACTAATATGAATTATGAATAAAAGAATTTAATTTAATTTTATAAATAATTTAAAGTTGAAAATTTACTTT
>JANIHY010000006.1:54344803-54365404 GCA_027479065.1 Erythroxylum brevipes | reverse complement strand
TTACAATTTTACAAAATTTTATTATCAATTTTACAATTTCACATTTAATTATCAATTTTACATTTGATTATTAATTTTACATTTAGGTTTAAATGTTAATTATCAACTTTCAATTTTAAGTTTTAACAATCTTTGCATAATACATAATTAATTAATTACATACTAAGTTACTAACCCCATTTTACAATTCCAATTTCAATTCTAAATTTTCAATTCTAATTTTCAATTCTAGTTTACAATCTTTGCATAATTACAAATTCATAACAAAATAATATAAATTACTTACCTACGGTATTCTTTAACTTCAATCCATTAATTTCAAATTATCAACTTTAAAAATTCTATTCCAAAAATGTGAAAATTCAATTTCAAAACAATTTGAATTATTATATTAATCATATTAAATTATTTAACATTTATTTTCGTAAATTTTAAAATAATTATTTATATATATAAAAAAAAGCATTTATGATGAGGTGTTGTCGTGTTGACAACTTTTCCTTTTACCCATGCTATTGTGGGTTTCCAATGTATGATTTCGCAGATAACAAGAAGCTGTGGATTTCCAAGAGTCTCTCCATTTACTTCACTCTTGGCCTCTTGGATTCCACTTCCACCGTTCCACACTTCCACTCCACTAGTCACATTTTTAAAAAATTCCAAGACATCAGTTTTTGACCCTCTTTCAGTCTTTCTCCGATTTGATTTCTCCATTTTTTGACACCAATTTTTGACCCACGTTTGTTAAGATTTCTTGTTAAATGTCGGATCGGTGTCTGGATCGGTGGCTGGTAGGGCGTTGGAGGCTTAGAGTTGTCGATGGCCGGTGAGGCGGCACGTCTTTGGGTGGAGGTGGAGGAGAAGACGAGGAGGAGGAGGAGGAGAAGAGCGACGCAGAACAGAGGAGGACCGGTGGTGACAACGGAGAGGAGGAGGAGGAGCCGATGAGGACCGGTGGCGACTGGCGACGCGACGGGGCAGACGGCGACAGACGACGATGAAGAGAGACGAAATCTGAGAGGGAGAGTCGGCGGTGAGTGAGCTGTGAGGGAGAGAGGCAGTCTGCAGTCGGGGGGGTTGGGATTTTTAGGGTTTAATTTTTTAATTTTGCAAAATGGTCCCTGACCTACTATTTTTTGCGGAATTGTCCGGAAGGTATCGGAATTTTTTATTCCGGCCAGATTTTTCCCTTTCCGGTACCGGATTCCTGGTACGGAACGGTATTCTGAACATTGTTCCCAACCAGCCCAAGCAAAAGTAAACCACATATCAAAATCACATACAACCAGTACATTTTGAGTAGGAATGCCTTTCCTCCCATTATATTTTATTTGATTGAACCTTATAACTACAACTGGTATATATGTTTCATTAATTGCTCTAATGCAGTCTTTAAAATAAGACCAATATCTGTTATCATCTTTAATTTTACTTGAAATTTTTCTAAAAATTGAATCTTTTGGTTTTATGAAATCAATCGACATACGTGAAACAACCTCTAATATTATTTCAAACCATCTAGAAATTGTTTCACCAGAATGTCGAAATCTTTCTTGAACCATTCTATTGCAAAGTTCATGACCTAAAATAATAAAAAAAGAATAGCTACAACCTCTTTTGTTGTTACTTCTGTACCTTTCTTTAATCCATATGACTCATTCAACAATTTACATAATTTGATAAAAACATCATTTTCCATTCTAAATTGTTAATGACATCTATACCATTAAGCATCTCCATTACAAACATCCATCCATTGTGAGGGGATGTTCTATATGGTTTTTTAATATAATATTTAATATAATGGTCTATGGTTAATGTTACCTCAGTTTGAATCATATGCAAAATTTCTTCTTCAATCTCTTCATTATATTTATGATCATTGTCAGAATCATTATCAGAAGATGACATCTGCATCAAAATATATAAAATAAATAAATAATAAGCTTATTGTATAACTAGGTAATATAACAATAATCATAACACAATAATAATAAAATACAATTTTCTTCATTACAACAAAATTAACCAAATAGAAATTCAATACAACACATTACAAGTAGCGAATTCCAATACAACACATTATAAGTAGTCTAATATTAGTAACCAAATACATGTCTAATTCATTACAAAAATCACAATCATTTCATTTTCTTAAGCCATTCGATTTGAAGATCAACATCCTTAAGCACAACAAACATCTCTTTATTTTCATTCTTTAAAAAAAATTTGGTAGCTAACATAAACAGTTTACCTCCCCTTTTTATTTCATTTATACTTCGTAAGATATTCATCACCTCAGAAATGCTACAACTAGGTTCATCTCTTTTAATAGAGGTTACTGAAGTTTTATTCTCTACTACATCACATATACGGTCCAAATGTTTACATAACCTTTTTGTTGCCCCTGTTATAGTATCATGTTTCTTTCTTTTTTTTCCCTTTCCTTTTGTAGAAGTTCCTAAAGTTGGAGTTGATGAACCAATATCATCATTAATATTTTCAATTTCTTGATGGACAATAAAGTCTTCAAAAAAGTTATCATCAAGATTGGTATCAACTAGGCTTTCTCTAGACGACACGTAACATCATTTGGTACAAAACCTAAAGAAGGTGCCCAAGCTCCTTCCCCTATATCTGCAACATCTTTAAATAAAATATTTAACTGTTCAATATGTTTCAAACCTTTAGTTTGGCAATTGGCAACCTCAGGATTTTCCTACAATAATATTGTTTAAGTTATTAAACTATCAAGTAACATCAGGACATTATAAATTTAAAGCTTAAATGCTTATCTTCAATTTCTTTTCCCACCATTCGTCACTTGCACCAATAGTTTGATTAGTAAGATCTCATCTTAGTCCAGTTTCCTTACCTACTAAATTTGCCCAAAGTTGCCAATCCTTTTTTAATCCATCCCATTTATTCTTAAATTGTTTGTATTAATAATTCTTTTTATTTTCAAGACCAAACTTTGAAACTATATTTTTCCATCCAATCTTATTAAAGTGACCATTTGGTTGATTTCTAGCTAACGTCTCTTCCACAAAAATTTTGATTACAATTTCAAGAGTTCTATTATTCCACTCTTGTTTAACCCTTTTTTTTCAATTTATCCCCACTTTGAATATCTTGAATTGGTAATGATATTTTCTATCAACAACAAAATCCCCACTGCATATAACAATGAATTTAGCAAGTATAAGAACAATCATTTTTTATGACTCCAAGATTTTAATTTGGAATAGAAACAGCAAGAACTATGTAAGATTGATGGTGCATTGCAGTAGAGGCACTCTAATAGAAATTATTCTCCAGTGATAACCATACATTAGAAATGGTTGTTCAAAAGGTCTTAAAACATTGAGTGATTAAACTTCCCAGAGAATAACAACAACATGAATTTGTAGGTTGAAATATGATATTCATGAGAGCAATGAGAACAAAGATATCATAGCACACAAATTGAGAAAAATATGTTGTTTGGTACTGAAAATCTCACATATGCTACCAGTTTACAATAGCTGGTTCTTTATAACAACATTCTAAAACGCTTGATATAATAAAACTAGCTTATATATTCTACTTTCCACTGTAGTTTGAGCTTGTAAGCAACATATCCTACTTTGACTGCGACCTTGAAAGGGCTAAAATACTTTGGAAGAAGTTTATGAAGCATCTATTATGTTACCATTAATTGACGGCATGGTTGAAGTTACAACCATACCCATTTTCCAATTATAAAACTCAACTCTCTATTCCCTAAATCATAAGTGTTCTTCATCCTCTACTGGTTTGCAAGTGCCTATTACAAGCAACTTAAACTATTGCATTCCTTTCCTAAAGAGCTTTATAAACTGCTTTAATTCTTATAGAACTCGTTTAATAAGAGAGAATTCAAGGAGGGTCCTTACCATAAACCAATTGGAAATAGGTGGTGCTAAGAGAAATATGATTAGAGGTGTTATATCAGTACTCAGCTAAGGCCCCACTTGGTGGATGATCACTAGTGAAGCATCGTAGGTATATCTCTATAGTGCGGTGGATTACTTTTGTCTAACCATTAAAGTAAGGATGGTAAGTTGGAAAGAAGGCTAGCTTGAAACCTCTAAGTCGAAATAACTCGTTCCGACTAAAGAAAACCTTGTCGTGATCCAAGACTATTGATTTAGGTAGGCCATAAAGTTTACACACCTCTTCAAAGAAAATAATAGGGACATATATAATAGTAAATGGATGAGCCATAGGTAAAAAAATTTGACATACTTTAAAAGCCTATCAACCACCACCATAACAACTGATTTACCTTGAACCTTGAGTAGTCCCTCCATAAATTCCATAGAGATAATTGCTTAAACTTGCTACAAAAACATAAGAGACTTAAGTAATCTTGCAGGCTACAAATTTTGCTACATGGCACGATACACTAAAAAATTATGCACAATTTGTAATATAACAAGCTTTATACTCTTCTAATAAAAATCATGTTGAAGTCACTATAGGGTCTTCTTCCCACCTTTATGTGCTATATCGTGGATATCTGAACTAATGATGGAGACAAGTGAAATGGTGTGTAGAAGTTATACCTTTTCCTTTGAAGAGAATCAATCCATTTTATATAACCTAATTCAACCTAACTACCCTTGTTTAAAGCATTGCTATAGTTGTAATAGTTCCAGGGAAACTACTAATTTTTATCGAATGGCTTCAAATATTTTAACTTAAGAGCAATAAACCTCCATGAGTTATGGGGAGTCCTCATCTCTTCTATATAAGGCATCTACAGTTGTATTCAATCTTCCAACCTTATACCCTATTTAAAAATCAAACCCCATTAGTTTTTTATCTAATGTTGCTATGGAGATGTTGTGAGATGACGTTTTAACAAATACTTGAGGCTAAAATGATCAATTCGGATGAGGAAGTGATAGCCTCAAAAGTAGGGCAACCTATGAGATACTGCCTTGGTTATTCCTATTAGTTCTCACTCATACACTCCAATTTGATTTGCTATTTTGTTATCTTATTATTGAAAAAGGTCATAAGGAGACCTTTCTATTATAATACATCTTCCAACCCACTACTATAAGCATCACTTTCTACGACAAATTCTTCCTCAAGGTTGGGTATTAATAATCAAACATCGAAGAAGAGTTATATTCAACTTATCGGTACCAGTGCTTACATAACCACAAAAATTACAGTGGATATGAAAGATCAAGATTAGACACATTAGTGAACTATATTCTTCACAAAGCATAGGTCGATTAGTGTTAATGAACTAAACAAAAGGTAGGAGGAAATCCTTGGGAAACAATTTGTCTATGATGAAAATTTCATTTACCTCAATTTCTTCTTGCAGATGCCTCTCAATAGCGTTGAAAGAAACAGAGCAAAAGAGAAACACAGAGAGAGAGAGAGAGAGGAAGAGATACAAAAATATGTTTGCTTTACGGAAGGGATGCTTTATAGAGACAGAGGAGTTTTTTCATACTTATCTAAGATAGATGAATTCTTTCGTACCTATTGGTTGCCTAGTTTGGAAATAAAAATTAATTAAAGAAAAGGGCAGATAATAAGAGATGAAGACAGTGAGCAGAAAATTAGCAAACACAACAATTCCTAATATACACCATCAACCAAAGCAAACGAAGAGAAATTTATCAAATCATTAAAAAACAATGAATTTGAAAATAATTTTATCTTCTTGATTTTTTTTCGAAACATATAAGTGGCTCATAATTCAAATTATAAACATGGTACCCACCTCATATCCATGCTTGAAACTTATCCAAAGCCTCTTCTCTTGCCTTTTCTTGTCTTTCATTATTCCTTCATAATAGCAAAATTCCCAAATCAATAGGAATCGAAATTGAACAACTCTAAAGAAACAATCACCAAAATTGACTTTAGAAAGTTCAAACCCATACATTTCTCAAGCTATCTAAACCAAAATCTTGTTATAAATCCACAAACCAAACATTGCCCTTACCTTGATCTTTCACTAAATGAGGATTTTCTTGGCTCATATGGAAGCTCTCATGCTCCTCTTCCTTTTTCCTTCATGAATAGACATCAAAATCACACTTGAAACCCAAACAAAATCAAACCCTAACATTTTATTTCTTCTTTCCTATTCTCCACCGAACACTCTTTTCTCTTCTCTCTTTTCTTTTGTTCTTTCTTTACAATTTCGTGCTTCTCCTTCCTTTAAGAAGCAAGACCACCCTTTTAATTACAAACATGCCATTAATGAATGAGCAATGTCCAAACTACCCTTACATGTAAGCCTTGTAACCTTAATGCTTAAGTGACCTTCCACTTTTGGCCCCCATGCATTCTTACCACTTTATTACAATAATTCAATCAATCTATGTCATATGATCTTACTTAAATTAACATGCTAATTAATTTCACAAAATCATATAATATAATAATGCCTCAAAAATTCATTAAACCATGCTTAACTTAAGACATTTTCTAATCATCAAATTGAAGGAATTTGCTAACACTTCCTTCTATAGAAATGTTCCTCATAGTCTCAATTTTATAATGACACCAAAATCATTCAATTTGGTTCAATACTCCAAAAGTTACACACCAAATATTTTCGGACTGTTCTTATACTAAAACATTTTCCTGCGCTTGACTTCCATCCAAAACTTGATACTCTTAGAGACTGAATTAAATTCATAAGACAATTTTTAGAATTATCTCTCTAGTTTAATCCAAATTAAGAATCATCTCATTTGGATGACTAGAGCAAAAGTTATGGCCAAAACACTTTCGGACTGTTACTAAACCAAGACTGTATACTATACCCAAATTTACTCCAGAAATTGAAAGTATTAGGGACTGAATTGAAATTCTATTACTTCAGATAATTTGTAGCTTCATGTCTCTAGTTTATTTTTGCAACAAGAATCAACTCAATTGGATCTCCACAACTCGAGGTATCATCAAAATACTGAAGCATGTTTGGATTTTTTCAATCGATCCTCTCACTTTGATTTAATCCATCTTTTTCAAATTAATATCAAAACCTACAAATTTTTATAGAGAGGTATAGGAATGCTTTATAAATCCAACGCTTTAAAAATCAGGTCAATCGGAGGTTGAACGAAAAAGTTATAAGCAAAATAGTGGAAGGAGGTCGGTCAAGGGAGGGAAAGGGTCGCATCGCCCGCGAGGGGCCCGAATGCGCAGCGTCGCACTCGCGATGCGTGCGACCTTCTGATCCTTCTTCCTCTGACTACCTAACTTCCAAAATTCATATCTTTTGACTCAGAACTCAAAATTTTACAAATTTGATACCAATGAAAAGCTAAAAGAAAGATCTACAACTTATATGAAGACAAATTCTACCTCTATAGGGGTCAAAAATTCACTTTAAAGTAGCTGTCCGAAATTGTCATCCCAAACAACATCTCAAACTTCAAAAATCATAACTTCCAGCTCCGATATCGAAAAATGTCATACTTTATAGTGTTAGAAAGCTAGAAAGATAAGTTACAACTTTCATGAAAACAACTTTAGCTAAATCCACCTAGATCAAACCAAAAAATTTATGCAAGTTCATATCAAAATTTAACTCTCTCCTACTATTTATTCCCAAAATTTTCAGACTTCAAATTTTCAAGAACCCAACATTTTAACTTTTTATTCTAGACATTTCCACTCCATTTCTACCAACTTAATCATCATAAATTTCATACTACTCTAAAATATGAAAGTTTAGTCAAAAATCATCAAAAGCTAAGAATTCATAGTCAACCTATTCATGCTCTATTGCTTTTTTGCATTTTCAACTTTCATGCTCAATCGCTATTCTTCCTCTCAACTTCCATTTAAACTCAATATCATCAATAAGAAAATTATGGTCCATGATTGATCATGAACATTAATAACAGAACATACACTCATATACCCACTCATCATCACTTACTACATTCACTACCTAAATCTTGCATATCATTTCAAATTCAAGAACTCTCGTTTTTCTTTACTCATAGCTAATCACTAACAACTTCTCATTTAATAGTTCTAACTTCCAAGAAAAGATCGAGGTCCAACAAACCAACCCCTAAATATTCAACCCCCATGATGATGAAGACGTGACAAAGAGTAAATTCTCTAGAATAGTTTTATTTAGAATTAGGATATCCTTGTCTTTGTTGTCAAAAACCCCTACTTTAGCCCTTATTTCCAAACACACCCTTTCTTGAATATGTTTCCAAAAAACTCATCTTCATTCTTAAAAAACTTAGCTACGTGATTGTTGTATGATCTTGCAAACTGTCGTCGACGTCTTTGACTTTGCGACTCTAATAGTGAAAAAATAGAATGAAGCAATTGATATGTAATTGTATTGTATTGATTGTGTGTATTTATGAATAACTTTTAAAGGTATTTATACATGTGTTTTGGTATCTGATAATAACAAAAAAAGAGATATTGAGGATTAAACGAGATATAAAAGATAAATGAGATACATATTAAAGAGAAAAGATCATATCTGATATGAAGATCTATATATGTTTACCGCTCAAGCTCACTATGGGTAGAAACGGTGAGCTTGCTACAAAGGTGCTGAAAAGTAGATGAAGTTAATGCTTTAGTCATGATGTCTACAATTTGATTGGATGAAGAGATATGTCGAATATAAAGAGCTTTGTTGGCCACTAGATCATGAACTAAGTGGATGTCAATCTCGATATGTTTAGTACGAGCATAAGCAATTGGATCAGCGACAAGGAAGGTGGCACCAAGATTCTCACACCAGAGTGTAGGTGTAACGTCAAAGAAGCCAATTTCACTTAAAATGGATTTAAACCAGCAGATTTCAGCAGCGGCAAGAGCAATACTTCTATATTCAACTTCAGTGCTTGATCTAGCAACAGTGAATTGTTTCTTAACACTTTAAGAGATGAGGTTGGAGCCAAGAAAAATGCAATATTCGAAGGTAGACCATCGATCATCAGGATTGTCAACCCAATCAACATCGCAGTAGGCCTGTAGTGTAAAAGAAGATTTTTGAGTTAAATGTATACCTGAAGAGGGTGTAGATCAGAGGTAGCTAAGAATCTGTTTCACCACAGTCCAGTGAATGTCAGTAGGACATTGTAGAAACTGAGAAACTTTGTTGATAGCAAATTGAATGTTAGGGCGAGTAAGGCAAGAGCACCAATAGTACTTTGATATTCAGTGGCATCAAAAAGAGGAATGTCATGATTTTTAAAACAGGAAGAGTGGGTGTGATTGGTGTGGGTGTATATTTGGAGTGATCTAAGGCAGTACGATGTAGTAGTTCTTTGGTGTATTTAGTTTGTGTGAGTAAAAGGCCATTTGTTGTGTTGGTAGCTTCAATACTAAGAAAATAATGGATTGGTCCTAAGTCTTTGATGGAAAAGGAAGTGTTAAGCTCTTAAATAAGGGTGGTAATGAATGAGGCTGAAGGACCCGTAAACAAGATATCATCAACATACACTAAAACAATGGTAGTATTGGAGGGATTATTATGAATGAAAAGTGACATGTCAGATTTAGTGGAGACAAAGTGAAGTTCATAAAGTTTTTTAGGCGATGAAACCAAGCACAAGGGGCCTGTTTGAGACTATAGAGAGCTTTATGGAGGCGAAAAATGTAAGAAGGATGATGTCTATCTAGGAAGCCAGGAGATTGAGTCAAAAAGACTGGTTCTTGAAGAGTGTCATTAAGGAAGGCATTGTTGAAATCGAGTTAACGAATTTGGCAATTTTGGAGATTTCAATAGTAAGGATGAGACGGATGGTAGTGGGTTTGACAATTGGACTAAAAGTATCTGTATAATCTATATCAGGAGTCTAATGATAACCTTTAGCAACAAGACAAGCTTTATAGCAATCAAGAGTTTCATCAGAATTTCATTTTATTCGAAAGACCCATTTACAACTAACAAGATTGACATTTGGTGGTGGAGGGACAAGATTCCACATGTTGTTGCTATGAAGAGCTATGAACTCGTCAAGCATGGCCTAACGCCAATGCGGAAACTTATTAGCTTGAGCGAAGAAAGTGGGATCAAGATCATTAGATGTATGTGTGTGGGTAAAGTAAGTGACATAATGGGAGAATATGTGAGGTATACGAGTTTGATCACGGGTGTGGGTTACCATGGGATGGTGTGGGATAGCAGGTGGAGAGGAGGAAGTTGGTGAGGGAGATGAGGTTGTAAGTGGAGGCATAAGTAGGGGTAAGGAGATGGACGATGAATGTCTTGAGACAGGAGAGGGAGAGTGAGAGGAACTAGTATACGGAAAGTCGTTTTAAATAAAATGAACATGACAAGAGATATATATTTTAGACGTAATAGGGTCAAGGCAACGATAACCCTTGTAATTAGGAGAATACCCGAGAAAGACACATTTTGTAAACTTTGGTTTAAGTTTTCTTGAACTTGTGGACCCAGTGAAGGGAAAACAAGTGCACCCAAAGACTCAAAAATGAGAAAGGTTGGGCTTTGTGAGAAAAAGAATTTCACAGAGGGATTTTTTATGGAGAATAGGGGTTGGTAATAGATTTATAAGGTAGTACCAAAAAGCTTTAAGAAGTGAGGCATGAATAAGAAGTATGAGACCAATTTCAGTAAGGTGACGAATTTTACGTTCAACAATCCCATTTTGTTGTGGAGTATAAGGAAAAGAAATACGATAAGTAATGCCATATGTAGTAAGAAAGTTAGCAAACAGACATTTGACAAGTTCAGGAGTTCCATCACATTGAAAAATTTTTATAGAGGTCGAAAAAAGATTTTCAGAGTGAGCTTTAAATGTCTGAAAGCGAGAAAGAGCTAGAGATTTATGGGTTAAAGCATAAATCCATGTATATCGACTGAAATTGTCAACAAAAAGAATAAAATAACGAAAGCCAGATAAGGAAAAGGAGGGAGTGGTCCCTAAATATCGCAATGGACAAGTTGTAGTGGCTTATTAAAAACACGAGAAGATAAAGGAAATGAAAGACGAGTACTTTTTCCTTCAAGACAAGAAGTACAATGTTTTATTACATGAGGTTTTATATTCAAAAGGGGAGATAATGTAACACCCCACCCTCTCGAGACCCATACCCAACATCTTGAGTGATGTCTGAGTGCGAATCCTGCAAAGGTGACATGCTAGAACAGTCAAACATTCAAAACTCAATATCAAATCTTCTTCTTTTCTTTTTTTTTGAAACAATATAAGCATATGCAAAAATCAATAATCAAAATTGGCCCAATCTTTTCTTTCATAACATAACAAAAAAGATCACATTTGTTAACGTTACACTCCCATTTCATTCTCATTTTCAAACCTTTCCAATATGGAAAGTATGACATGCAGAAACGTATTCAATTACACATTATGCAAAAGTTACATAATACATAAAAAATAAAGCATAAATGTAGATGCCAACTAATCCTGATCTCTAACTCTTACTTGAATGCAGTAGCTATACTCCCATTTGTCCAATGGGGTAAATCTTTTAAGCCTAAAAAATAGTTGCAAATTTTGGGTGAGTTTTGCTAACTTAGTGAGTGACCCTTCTCGATGACTCACTCAATCACAAAACCCATATAGATCATGCCATCACTTAATTCACATCATTTTAATCATAATTAAATAACATTACAAATCATTTTGATCACTTATTTCACAATTTATATTTGGAGCAATCACGCAGTTTATTTTGTTCATTTGGAACATACATATCAATTTTCATATGCAATGCACGTGAGACGCACTGTCATTTATTTTTTTGTTGTGAATGAGTGCCTATAATTGTCCCGTATCTATGGTAGATATCGAGCTCATTGATAACTGTCCCATATCGGACTCATTGATAACTATCCCATATATGTTGGGAAGACCGGGCTCATTAAACATTGAGCCTAAGGCTCTGATGCGCATAACTAAGCTTAAAGCTTTTTTTACGTTGGCTACTCTGGTCACAATGGCTTTGTCTTTCATGCATTCATGTAGTGAAATACATCAATCACATTTGATCACTTATTCACTATCATATATCATCGGACCTTAGTCCGACATTCAACATTTATGCTGAAAACACTTCATGATCATGCATTCATATCATGAAGTATTTAGTTCATCACATTCACATATAATTAGCACTGCAATATCTCATTCATATATCACAATCATCGGACCTTCATTGTCCGGAATTCAACGATCAAATCACATTCATAAATATTCATAATCACTCAATTCATAACATAAACAAACAAACAATAAAGTAAGACCATCTAGGTCTACTTACAGTACGCTCCATATTAGAATTAGTTTTCATGATCTGGAAATTTCTGAATATAGAAATTTATCCTGCACATCACAATTATGCAATACACGCATTTCATATACACATTAATAACTTTGCACAATTATAAGCATTCATTTATGCACACGTGTGTATATGGGATAAGTACAATGCATGTTCATGACAATCTTAGGTATATTATCAATTTTCATATCTTATGCTCATTTACATATCATAATTCAATCACTTATCATTTCTTTTCTCGCACTACTTGCTCTTATTATCAATTTCTCATTCATTTAAATTAGATACACTTTACTCCTCTTCTTCGAATCACAAATTTAATCAAATGAACCATTTAATCTCCATTTTACATATGTCTTTGGTACTTGAATACCAACAGTTCACTCATTAATGTAATTCTAGCATTACAAGACCAAACAACTATCCAAATTCTCATTTCAGTCCTATATCACTTCCAAAAATCCAGATCTTTGGGTTAATCTTCTGTGATCATTCTGATCAGTAAATGAAGTAATTTGGTAACACTTTCTACTAGAAAAGTTTTCTTTATTGTCTTAAGTTTCTAATAACACCATAATCATTCAATTTGTCTTAGTAATTTGAAAGTTACACTTCAAGCATTTTTGGCCTGTTCTCATTCTAAAACAGTGTACTATACACAGCTCCCATCTAGAAACTGAACATCTTAGAGGCTGAGTTAGAATTTGAATTCTTCATAAAATTTGTAATCCTATGTCTCTAGTTTACTCCATATTAAAAATCATCTCAATTAGAACCCTACAGATCCAAATACATTAAAAATGTTGAAGTATGCTCAGTAAAATAACACCAGTTCATACTATTTCAACAAATTCCTGCACTTTCCTTCAATAAAACTTTTCCCAATCAATTTATAATGCTTCCAATTGTTTTAGAGATAGCCTAATGTGTTATGAATCTATTGGGTCAAGAATCACGTCATTTGAAGTTTGGATAACAAAGTTATGGCCAAAAGAATCAAACAAGGTCTTGTCCTCAATCATATTAAACTTGTTTCGGGATAATTGGCATAACTTTCTCCATATATGTCGAATTAAGGTCATATTAGGACAGTTTAGAAGATAAATTCGAGATGTAAATCTTTTATGAAGACATGGAAGCAAGATTTTGTCAGCTAAAGGGTTAGCACTGGACCAAACAATGTAAGACGAACAGTACCTAGAAGAAGTTTATGAATAGTACACAGAAGATGTTTAACAATTAGCATAACTTTTCTTAGAGATATCAGATCAAGGTCATTATTAGATGGTTTGAAATATAAATTCAAGATATATGACTTTAATGAATACCTTGAAGATAGTTCTATCATCTATAAGGTCAAAATCGGACTAGACGATGTACGATAAACAGTACCCAGAAGAAGTTTATGAATAGTACATAAAATATGTTTAACAATTGGCATAACTTTCTCTAGAGATATCAAATCAAGGTCATTCTTAGATGGTTTGGAATAGGAATTCAATATCTAGAACTTTTAGGAATACCTTGAAGATAGATTCTATCATCTACAGGGTCAAAATTGGACCAGATAATGTAAGATGAACAGTACCTAGAAGAAGTTAATGAACAGTACACAGAAGATGTTTTACAATTGGCATAACTTTCCTAGAGATATTGAATAAAGGTCATTCTTATATGATTTGAAATAAGAATTCAAGATCTACAACTTTTATGAAGACATCAAGGCGAGATTTTGTCGTCTAAAGGGTCAGAATTGGACCAAACGATACAAGATGAACAGTGACCAGAAGAAGTTGTAATCTAAGACCTATTTGGAATAATTGGCATAACTTGCTCTAGATGTGTTAGATCGAGTTTGTTATTAGATAGTTTGAAAGAGGACTTCAAGATATACAACTTTCATGAAGACCTTAAAGATAGATTTTATCATCTATAGGGTAAAAATTGTACTAGAAGATGTGAGATGAATAGTGCATAGAAGATACACGTCATCACCAGATGATACACATCATCACCAGACAATACACACCATCACTAGACGATCCACGTCATCAATAGATGATGTGTCATTACCAGACGATACGGTCTATACTCCTAATGCGTCTGCACTTATAAGGATCATAGTTTTCAACTCCGATGTCTAAAATTACATAATATATATCGTTAGAAAGCTAGAAAGATAAGCTACAACTTTCTAGAAGACAATTTTGTCTAATTTATCCTTGATCAATAAAGTTTTTTTTCCGAAAGTCAGAAAACGAAATTTACTCTTATGGAAGACTTGAAATTTTCACTGTACAAACTTGGGATGTCCTGAACATAACCATTCAGCTACTAATTTGACTTCATTAAACTCTCAAATCTCAACTCAATAGAGTTTTCAATTGGAAATCCCATGAAGCACATTCACTAAAAAAAAATTGGTTGTAGAATACTTAAACCCATGCATTTTCTAACTCTATGAACTAAAAATCTTCAAAAAGAATGCAAAAGATTCAAAGCGATTTTATCTTGATTCTTCACCAAATGAAGAGATCTTTTACTCAATTAGAAGCTCTTCTCTTCCTCTTTCATTCTTCCTTCTTGAACAACCTCAAAATCTCTCTTGAAGGCTAAGAAAATTGTTCGTTAACCGCAAGTGCACTGTTGTCGAAGTGAGTAATAAATCGATAAGAACCGAGTCGTGTCCACAGGGATTATGCGAAAATTTAATTCTACGCTAGCTAACGATATTTGAAATCTGGTTGGATGAAATTTTAGAAAATTAAAATTAATGTAAAGAATTTTTTTCTTTTTTTTAAAACACAATTTAACTCAAATAAATTTCTTAACAACTACCAAATTTAATGCGACAAAAAATAACTATGAATATGACAAATTTGTGCAGTAACTAATTAAGAAAAGATTTTAACAATTTATCAATTAAAAGTTTTAACAGCAAAGGGAATGACTTTCTCTTAGGGAATGATATTTTTGTCAACTTTAATATTAAATTAGCTATTCGATTCACCCTCTTAGTCTATTAACAAATTATGCAATTATAAAAATCAATCACAATAAATCCAATAAACATAAAGCAATCACATTTTATTAAATTAAAGATTAAAAAAACTCAAAGGTGAGTATAGAATATCATAATATTCACAATCATATAATCAAATTGCTATTCCCAACTTTACACAATAATAAAAACGAAAAATAACAGGAAATACGATTCTAAACGGAGACGAGAGGCAGCGACATACGGAAACTCCAAATCTAAGAAGTATGTTGATGTCGACTTCTTGTCCATTTCTCTCTTCCTTCTTCTCATTCTCAATCTCTCAACAATTCTCTCTAGGGCTTCTCTCCAAAATGGCTAATGCAAAAGCTCCTTTTTTTCTTTTTCTTATTCGTTATATGCCTTTTGTGTTCTAGGCAGGATGTCTAAAAGGTCCAAAACTCCCTCGAAACTTGATATTTTTAAATGTCTGCCCGTTTGCCCGATGCAGGCTAGGATCGTGGCCCTACAGGCCACGATCGTGGGCTACATCTGAGCCTTTTGTCACTATCGTGGCAATCAAGTCACAATCCTAGACCGTGTATTAGACTTCTGTCACAATCGTGGCATATGGACCATGATCGTAGGCTAACTCCAGTGCTTCTATCATGATCGTGGCCTATTGTGCCATGATCGTAGGCTGTTGTCTTGGCCTAAATGTCTCCAAAACTTCTCCGTTCTTAGATGCTAACCTTGAAATACTAACAAATACATCAAGGTACCTCAAAGACAATAATTAAGCTCAAAGACTTATACTAACCCATAAAAACACTTAAACACAATTAATTAACAAACTAACACAATTCTAACCTAAATACATACTAAACAATTAAGTTAACACTTAAAATACATATCAAACTAAGCCCTAAAACATGATGTAATTCACACTTATCAATAGTTGTATTCCATATTATTTTATAAGGTAGTTCCTATCATTATTTCTAAATTGAATCCTTCATTTTTAACTAATAATCTTGTAGGTATTTTATTGCATCCTATCTTAATATTATCCTTTAATTTTTAATTGAAACTTATCTTTCTATCTACTCTTATCAAAGTATTAACATATCTTTGACTATACCAAACACCAGTTTCTTGTTATGATGATCTAGGTAATAATTTTTTTGAGAAGTTATTAAGGGTTTTTGTTGTAAATATAATGAAAAAATTCTTTAATCCCTTATATATTTGTTATAAAAGGAGAATATAGCCTTTTAACTTCAAAAAATAGTTTTGGAAAGTCAATAATACCTTTTTCTGTAAAACATTCTATATGATGAGTATTAGATAAGGCCTAAGATATCATGTAAGTAATAGAATATGGTCTATTTCCATCTTTAATTAAATCCTTTCTTTTTAGGTCATGAATTAAAGAGAGTGTTTTATCAAAATCCTAATCTTTATATTATAAGCCATCTTAGGATAACTATTAAATAAAAGTTTTTGGTATCAAAATCCAATCTTACAATCAAATTTAGAGAAAATTTGTTTTCCTATTGTCAAGTTTATTAATCTTTCTTTATGGGTCAAAAAGTATCCATCAAATTTTGTATTATCATTTTATTTTTATAATTTATTGCCATTTTAGCTATATTTCTAACTAGTTCTGCATGGTTTCTAAGTATAAAAGTTGGGAGATAATGAGGGGATTTACTATATTTTCTAGTTCAAGAAGTTATCTTTTAAAACTCTTCTCAATCTTCTAAATTATATCTCATAATAGTAACCTTATTAATCTTTTGTTTATCTATCATTTCTAAGTTTGCTTATTCTTTGTTTTTATTTTAAAATTGTAATGGGTTATCAGAGTAATTTTGCTTTATCTTCTGATTTACCAATTCAAGTCCATCTTTGATGGATTTATCTGATGATACTTATTTTTGGTTTTAGAGCCTGCCCTATTTTCTTTAATTTTAAACTGTATATATTGAATGTACACAAATTTTGAAATGAATAAATTCAAAATAAATTTATTTTTTAGAAAAGTGAACTAAAAGATGTTATATAAAAAATACCTTCATTTAATTAACGCAATAACTTAATAAATTTTTTAAAATATATATATCAAATATACTTAAAATTTTGAAATGAGTAAATTCAAACTTAATATACTTTAAAAAGTTAACCAAAAGATGTTATATGAGAAATGTCACATTCATTTAATTAACACAATTGCTTGATAGAAATGTTTTTCTTTAAAATTTATATTTATTAAATTTATGTAAAATTTTAAATTGAATGTACTTTAAAAGAAAGTGAACCAAAAGAAGTTATAGGAGAAATCTCACAATCATTTAATTAACACAATTACTTAATAAAAATGAATTTAAAAAGTATGTAATAAATGTATATAAAATTTTGAAACAAATAAGTTCAAATTAAATACATTTTGAAAGAAAGTGAACCAAAAGATGTTATATGAGAAATGTCACACTCATTTTATTGACACAATCGCCTCTAATTAGTCGTACTTAAATATAATTTGTTGAATTTGATATCTAAATCAACAATAAACCTTAACTAATCTCAATTGTAAAGTTATTGTCATATCAAAATTTTAGAGCATACAAACATGGTTAGACCTGTTTAGAATATAAAAGATAATGGAATCTTTGACTTGGTAAGATATCCTTTGCTATAAAATAAATGTCTATCTATATAAATGATTGAAAACAAACGTATTTTAGTATATATATAATGAATACTATACATTTATCAGTCTACTTATGCAACAAATAATATTATGAAAATCATTTTAATATCAAGATAAAAGAGTATCATGTTGCTAATATTATCCAAATTGTTTAATGATACAATTTACAAAAAGTCAAAATGAAAGTATCAATTATAGATGGAAAGTGGAAAGTAATATTGAAGTTGAGTTAACGGACAAAGACAATAATTTAGAACCTACATAAAAATACATAAGTAAATAATTATATCTTCAATTCTAAAAGCCAAAGTAATCACATGAAAAATAAGTAAATCTAGAAACAAAGATTGAAGATAACAAACTTGTAGTAGAGGAAAGGGGATAATTAATCATTATAATTAGGATCGTTGATAGTTCATACTACTTCATCAACGTGTAGAAAATGTAACATACCACTTCCATAGAGAATATATCGAACATCCAGAGGATATTTGACAACATACCCTATGAAAATGGCTTGTTAGAATAGTCACATAACTTATAATGGAATCACATATAACATAAGTATTCAAAAGATCAACTTTTCCCATTTCATTTGCAAAGATAACTTACATTGTAGCATTACACTTCATAATCTATATATTTACATTCCCAAAAACTTCTGAGAGTTTAATGCTCTTTTACAAAATGTTCTACTGAGAAAAGTAAATACACACAATCTACTAGACTCTTTAAATATCGGCTGAGCTATTCTTGTTCCTAAAAATTGATATCACTAAACTTCTACTAGATTGCCTTAGAAGCTAGGTCTCCCTTGTACTTATTCCCAAAAATTTACAGCACTCAAATTAGAACACAAACATCAAAGGTATGAAATCAAATTCACAAGTATATCGCAGTATCCAATTTTATATACCACAACATCTTTCATCACATTTTAACAAGTATAATAGGCACACAACATCTCATGTCACTATATTAAAATAATTTAGTAATTCATTGCAATCATTCACTCAATACATGTAAAGTTATATATGCAAGTGCATATGTGACTCCACTTTCATTTTACTTTGTTGTGATCGACCACCTATTTACTGTCTTGTATCTATTGTGGATATCAGGCTCATTTCATTTACTGTCCTGTAACCAATGTGGATACCAGGCTCATTAATAACTAAGCCTGTGGCTCTTTATGTACATCCTGAGCTCTTTTTCACATTGGTCACTCAAGTCTCAACTCCTTTATCTGGTCATGCATATCAATGTAATGGAATGCATCAATTCACATAATATGCTATCAATACTTTTCATTCAATGTGCTCATGTCATTTATTATATTCTTTGGATCTGATTTTGGCATTCCACGTTCAGTTGAGTACACATTCAGCATATAACATGAAAGCATTTCCAAAACATTCCCTGAATATCAAATTCCTCAGACCAAGAATGTTTGAAATTATCACAATCATATAAGTAACAATTCAATAACTAAAATTTAAACAGAAAAAAATCAATCATAGTGAGAAAACATCTAGGTTAACTCATAATATGCTCCAGATAAGCTATTGCCTTGATGACTTGACAATGTCTGGATGTTGACGATCAATTTGTGCCTCTTTACTCATGCAATACATATATACTGTAACATCCCATTACCTGTGGGAAGGTTAGAATGGTAAATTTGAGTGATTAATGAGAGCTTAGAAATGTAATTGCATGCTCATGCATATTATGTTATACACATACTTATGAATAGTGAGGTCATGGCACATGAAAATAATTGTACATGCATTCATTGACACTTCCTGGTAAAATTGTTTATAAATGTGGGTTCTATTGAAAATTGTGGTTGCTTATGTTGAAAAAAAAAGATTTGGACAGTGTAATTGTTGACGTCGAAGTTTTGGAGAATTTTGGGAACTTTGGTGAATTTAGGAATAAACTTTTGGAAAATTTTGGAAAAATAGGAAAAAGGCATCGAATGGAGTTTTGGAGATAGTTGAATTGTAAAGATGAAAGTTAAGGGAATTAGTTTCAAAGGAAATTAAGTTAGAGCTTAGATATGAGGAAAGTGACATGTGTCACTTAGGCTTGGTACTTTGCTAAGATGTAGGTTACTGTCTCTGACAGTTGAAAAGTTAAGTTATATGTCTAGATCCATTCTTGATGGTCATCTTCTTTAAGTTTCCTTCCCACACAACGAGTTTCCCTTCTAACCCCTTTCCTTCCTACACCAAGCCACTTTGCTATTTGTGTCTTCCACCCTAAGGAAAATCCTTTCCTTTTAGTCACCCAAGTCTTGGGTGATAACATATTAGTCACCCAAGTCTCAACTCCTTTATCTGGTCATGCATATCAATGTAATGGAATGCATCAATTCACATAATATGTTATCAATACTTTTCATTCAATGTGCTCATGTCATTTATTATATTCTTTGGATCTGATTTTGGCATTCCACATTCAGTTGAGTACACGTTCAGTATATAACATGAAAGCACTTCCAAAACATTCCCGAATATCAAATTCCTCAGACCAAGAATGTTTGAAATTATCACAATCATATAAGTAACAATTCAATAACTAAAATTTA
>JANIHY010000006.1:54309236-54334831 GCA_027479065.1 Erythroxylum brevipes | reverse complement strand
ACCCAAATAAACATATCCATATTTAAAACAAAGAAATTTACATAAATTATAATTAGTCACTATGTTGACTCTTTTTTGGTATGTATGAATATAATTATATGTGAGTCTATAAGAATATTTATCTATATATGCGAACTTGTGGGTATAGCATACATATAATTAATGATACGTTGTGAAGGTATTTTTATATATTTGTAGAATACATATAAATTAATATCTAAAAGGTGTTAAATAAAAATTTAGTTCTTAAACAACTATCAAATATCTCTTTTATTTTTATATTATGTGTTAAATATTATTAAAAAGTTTAATATTTTGTAAGTTTATCGTTTGATTCAATTGCGGATAACTATAATAGCCTTTTAAAATCATACACAATACTCATCTTCGTATCATATTATAAATATCCCTTTTTTAGAATCATTCCATCATAATCTTGTTATTTGGCTGTCTTTTTTATTTTGTTTTTCCTGTGCTGTGCCTTTTGCTAACTTGCCAAATTTGGTTTCTGGGTTTAGCCAACTATGCAGGTATTCTTGAGCTCGTTGTTTTTCCCAGGGTCTGGTTCCTTGTAAACGTCCCTGTCTGTATCAAATTTTCTCTTCTAATAATAAATAACAGCATTTACCACTTCCAACAACCATATTCTTTTTCTTTTCTTTTCTTTTTTAATAAACAAACGATATATTTTAAGAGAGTCTCAACTCATAAGAAAACGCTTTTAAGTTATTCACTTTCAGACTAATCCCCGCTCGTACAAGATCAGCCCGTAAGAAATAAAGTGTTAACCAAATAGATTTTTCCATTCCTAAAATTTAAACTCAAAACTTTTAATTAAGGGATAAAAATGCTGAACCACTCATTCGAACCTATTTGGTTACAACCATATTCTTTTTCTGTTCATAGTATTTGCTTTTTGCCGTACAAGCACCAGCCTTGAGTCATCAAGATAGACAAGTCAGTTCAAAGCTCGAATTCTTGCATTTAATCAATGCCAGTGACAAGTTACAACAACTACAAGTTTGACGTAAGCTGGCGCGGGGCCATTTTGTACCTAATCTATTATAATTAGATCTAACTCGCTATTAGTCAACTTGTAATTGATAAATTACTACATTTGTTTTAAAAAAATTTAATATATATCTAAAAAATTTTAATTATATATATTCTTTTTAAAATTAAAAAATTACATTCCCTTGTATTAGAAGAGACCTCATATTCATTCTTACGACCTTGACTATTTCTTATATTATTTAAAATTTTACACGATCAGTAAAACAATATATACTTGTGTATCTCGTATAATGATTTAATTGAGTGGACCTAAGATTTCTATAAAAAAACTAAACATATGTAACTTAATCTACAAATTTATACAGATGTTAAGTATTATAAAAGATTTAAAAAAAAAAGAGATCCTAATATTGCTAAAATTTGGAAAGACACAAAAAAGTTGTTGAATATGGCAATTAATTCTATTTTAACATTGTTAAACTTTATCATTAATGGTATTATACTGAGATACACTAATATATATATTTTTAGTATATAATGTTATGAAAAAGAGTTAAGATATAATTAATAAATTTGTTAAGAGGTCATATTTGAAATATTTTTTCTCAGATGCTGCTCTTTTAGAAAAGAATTTAAGAAGAGATAAAAACATAATGAGATTATTTTATTATTTTTCTGTTTCTTCTCTTTATACGAGCCATTTGTAAATAGTCTTCCTTAAGATTACATATTATTAGATGTTTCAAATTTTACATGTTAGTAAATTATTGTTGTTGTTACTTTTAAACAAGAGAATGTGATACTAAACTCTCTAAGAAAAAAGTAAAGTATATATAAAAAAACAAATATCACTTTACTTTAAGGACTATTCCATTCCTTCCTTGCTTTCGTCCCCTCACAAATTTTAAACACTTTCCTCCGCAAAGGAGCTAAAGTGTTTAGGAAGTAGGACTATTTTGATAATAGGATAGTGTTTGAACAACGAGCCTCAAAGCACGATTCAGTGGTGACCCCGTGACTATCAGAAGTTACCCTGGAATTACCAAGAACTGTCTCTGCCAAGTTGGTTAACACCAAAGCTTACTTACATGTACTTTGCAGCTTTAATCACATCGTCTTAAGCATTTAATCAGAGGTGCCAAACTGTCCTCATGGGCACTAGACATCACAGTAATCAACATATTAATTTGCCCAAAACCCTCACAATTAGATTAAATTGTTGTATTAAATTGTAAAACCCGTGTGAACGCTATGTTTTTTAAAGAGACCAAACTAATAATAAATTAGGCAGGTAGCGCGGACTAGCCTTGGCGCATTTTAGCAGTTGCCCACAGCATGAAATTGTCGTTGAGAAACTACAAGACCAACCGTTAGTTTAGATTTCTTGCACGCGCCAAAGATAGCGCCTTTACTTCAAGAATTTGATCTTCTGTACCTTGACCTTCTTCTATATATATATTTGGATTATTCTACACAAACCCACTAGACCTTTCTCCGTTGATCTCAGAGCTTGCCTAGGAATTCTTGCGAAAATCCGAATGGCTAAGAAAGCTGGAATTTTTGATTTGGAGACACACTTTGCCTTCTATGGAGCATACCACAGCAACCCAGTCAACATTTTGATACATACTTTGTTCATCTGGCCAATATTCTTCACTTCTCTCATGCTCTTCTACTTTACACCTTCCGTATTTGATCTATCTAAAATTGAGTTTCTCAATCATGGGTTGGCGTTGAACTTTGGCTTCTTTTTCACTCTAACCTACGCTGTGTTTTATATGTTGCTGGACAAGAAAGCTGGGGTTTTGGCTGCCTTGCTTTGCTTTGCTTGTTGGATTGGCGCTAGTTGGCTTTCTGGGAGGCTTGGATTTTCTCTGACTTGGAAGGTAAGTTTTGGTTCCGTTTATTAAGAAGGATTCTCTGATCTGGGAAAAAATAAAAAAGAAAGTGAAAACGAAGAGATTTTTCGTGTTTCATAATCTTTTCTTGTCTTGTTTTTTTGGAACGTTTTAGCTATGGTGTAGTGTTCATTTCCAAGCATTAAACTCTTGTCAGGTTTCTTGGCTTCTATTCCTGGATCTTGTCCTATGTCCGTGTTTTTTTATTCTATGACTGGATGGGGATTAAACTCCTGATCTAATTATTTGTGTGTCCCATAGGTTCAGGGATTTTCGTAGGTAGCTTAATTCTGGACTATAGCAGAGAAAGGGGGGGTTACTTTGGTGGTCCCTCTATAATTAACGTTTTGGGGAAGGGGACTGGGTCGCCATAGTCGCCTTCTTGGACTATAATTTTTAACATAGTTTACGGGGTTTGGTTATTGACCATTTTATGGTATAGTCGTGAAGTCTATCATCGGTCCCTAAACTTTTGAGATGTCCTGAACGGCCTCATATATTTCATATTGCCCTCCTGCATCTGAGGAGTTCGTTAACCAGGACAATTTCTGTTGGGATCTTCTAAATGACAGAACTAAATACGTATGGCCCATATATACGCATATACTCTTTTACAACTTAAAAGTTAAAACAGGTGACTAGTACACCCTCTTGTGTAAAATGAGTAAAAACAGATCTTTCATGGTTTTGTACAGATCTATCATGGTTTTGTTAGGCTAGACACTAGACTCTATGTAGCACGGACACGGCAAAATAGAGCCGTGTTTGCGTGTCGGACACGTGTCTATGTCGGACACCCACTGACACTTAGTAGACACAACTCGGACACCTTTGGAGACTGCTCGGATATTGCTTAATGGAATATATGTTCCATAGAATATATGTTCTATGTTTTTTGAGAGGAGCTTGAAAAGTATCAAATATGTATGAACTATCAAGATATTAAAAGTCTTGAAACACATCAATCAATATATATCATATTATGCATTTTTAATTTTTTTCTTAATTCTAGATTTGATAATATATATATATGTCGTGTCCGTGTCCACCAAATTTTAGAAGTTGGTGTGTCCCCATGTCCATATCCGTGTCGTATCTCGTGTCCGTGTTCGTGTCTATGCTTTTTAGGGCCAGACTCTATGTAGCACGGACACGGCAAAATAGAGCCGTGTTCACGTGTCGGACACGTGTTTGTGTCGGACACCTACTGACACTTAGTAGACACAACTCAGACACGTTTGGAGACTACTCGGACATTGTTTAATGGAATATATGTTCCATAGAATATATGTTCTATGTTTTTTTAGAGGGGCTTGAAAAGTATCAAATATGTATGAACTATCAAGATATTAGAAGTCTTGAAACACATCAATCAATATATACCATATTATGCATTTTTAATTTTTTTCTTAATTCTAGATTTTGTAATATATATATGCCGTGTCCGTGTCCACCAAATTTTAGAAGTTGGTGTGTCCCCGTGTCCGTGTCCGTGTTCGTGTCGTGTCGCTTGTCTGTGTCCGTGTCTATGCTTCTTAGGCTAGACTTAACCTCTAAGCTGTTTCCACTTTCACTTTTTTCTTTCCTTTGACCACAGCTAATTTTCTCATTTCCTCAAGTGGTCAAGTTTCATTCTTTTTCCTTCATACTTATATTCTATCAAGGAATGTGCTCCAAAGAGCTACACAGGCTGCAGGGATGATTCTGAGGAGACGATGCTGGTGTTATAGTAGTTACTTAGGGAGATTGTAAAATCAATACCATCTTCTGCTTGACACACGTTAAATGCTGATTAGTGCATAGTTACGGAGAGATTTGTTGCTAGTATTTGCAGTGAAAAAGAAAGGTATCCTGTGGATTTCGAGTGGGAGTCGATATGTAATTGTATCTTATTAGTGCTGTTGAGATTGTCATGCTGTAAAGAATTTTTATAACTAGTGTTTTTGAATTTTGTCGGGAGAATACTGTATATATTCTGGTTTTATATGTGATAATTTTAGTCTGATTGGCTGTAGCATTCACTTAATCCAGGTTGTGCTGGCAGCACAGTTATTTTGCTGGATCGGACAGTTTATAGGCCACGGGGTATTCGAGGTTAGTGCTAAGAAGTTCATTCTTATGCAAATAACGCCCTTATTGTTTTTCTTTTTCAATGTATGTCGTCCACTGATAGCATCTTTTGTAGAGACGGGCTCCAGCCCTGTTGGATAACCTTGCTCAGGCCCTGCTAACAGCTCCATTCTTTGTGTTGCTTGAGGTGATGTTATATTCTTAATTATATATAACTGTTTTCTCTTCCAGTACTGGGTTGGATACTGAGCATGGTGCTTTGGACACAGGTTCTTCAAAAATCGTTTGGTTATGAGCCATATCCAGGATTTCATGAAAGTGTAAAAGCAAAGACGCAAGCTGAAATCAAGGACTGGGAAGCCAAGAAACAGAAGAAATCATCTTAAGTTTAGGCAAGTCACCAATGAAAAGCTGTGAGAAAAATCTTCTTAGTTTAGGCGATTAGGCAAGCGATCAACTTTGGCATCGGTAGAACTCTTGTAATGTGGAAAAAATGGGATGTTATGCTGTTGTGTGCTTCATTGTCAGACTGCAGTTTACGTCAAAGAATCATTTAATAAAATTTCCTTGATATCTGAAAGCTTGAGCTTGATTTTGTGCTAGAATGTGCCTAAATTATTATTTCTGTTCTGTTTGGCTTATTATAAACAAGTACTTCGAAAGAGTTAATATGAATGAGATTGATAATAGTCAAATTTCTAGGAAACCAGCTTCTATTAGAGTATACGTCTTGGTTGGGTACATTTTTTCAGTCACTTGATGACAGAACTTGTATTACAATAACAAGCCAATAAAGCTATTGGCAGGCACGGGCTTCTGAACTCCCCTATTGTGCATCGAGCTCCTTATCGATGCCATTTCATTCCACTGGCCCGCGCTTGCGTATGTGTTTGCAAGCAGAACACAATCACTGCTATGATTTGGTTCAAATTTCAGAATGTGGCTCCTCACCTGCTTCCCAAGTGAAACATCTCCATGTAAACTACAAGCAGCTAACAATGTCCTCCAAATAATGGCGTTGCACTCCATTGGCATGCACCTCGCCAGCCGATATGCTTCCTCCAATAGACCGGCTCTCCCCAGAAGATCCACCATGCACCCATAGTGCTTAACTGTTGGTTGGATGTGATACTCACTGATCATACTATCAAAATATCTCCTTCCTTCATCAACCATTCCTCCATGGCTACAAGCACATAAAACCCCTAAAAAGGTAGCATGATCTGGTGCCACAAGCTTGTGCTCTATCATCTGACAGAAAAGTCGCAATGCCCGCTTTGCATGGCCATTAGTTGCCAGTCCTAAAATCATGGTGTTCCATGTCACTACATTCTTCTTCTCCATATGGTTGAATGTATCGTACGCTTCTCTAACAGCCCCACACTTCGCATACATATCAATAAGTGAATTATTCAACTCTAAAATGCTCCTAAATCTAGTATGTCTAATCCAAGAATGAACCCATCTCCCAGTGACTAACGCCCCCATTGCAGAACATGCAGATAAGACCGAAACAAATGTTGCTTCATCAGGTTCCATACCAAAATTCAACATCCGCAAGAACATGTCGACTGCTTCTCTGTAGAAGCCACATAAGACATGACAATCAATGACACAATTCCACGCCACCAAGTCTGGGCTGGGTATTTCATCGAATAACTTGCGTGATGTTTCAACCTCCTCAAACGAGCCGTACATGTGTATCAGAGTGTTCCTGACGAAGACATGCGATTCAAACCCACGTTTCAAAGCATCGCAATGCATTTGCTTTCCCAATAAATTGGACCCCAACTGCCCACAAAGCTTGATCAAGAAAGAGAAAGTGAAACTATCTGCCATTAACCCATTTTCTTGCATTCTCCTGTAGTACTCCAATGCCTTTTGTGTCTCAAAATCCCTGCTAAAACCCCTAATCATTGTATTCCAAAGAAACACATCTGGGTTCCCGATTCGTTCCAAAGCCGAGACGGCGTATTTCTTGTCACCATACTCAGAAACAGCACAAAACTCGATCACCTTCCCCGTAAGGAAAATGTTATGTTCAAAGCCACCTTTAAGTATATGTGCATGTACTTGCTTCAAGTCTAACATTGTAGAGCAGCTCTTAATAAGATGCATAAGAGTTTCAAACTTGTCAGGGCAGTCACCGTTTGGGTTTACACTTGCGGATGATATATGGGAACGCAGAGGCAGTGAAAAAGAGCGCGAGGAACCCAGTTGGGAAAATGATAGTTTCGTTACGTGCTGAAGAAATACACGAGGCTGAAAGTTTGATCTTAGGTGGGTAATGTAGCAAAAGGTCATGGCAGTGGCAACGAAAGCAACTTGTTGAAGATGCTAGAGTCATTGGTGTGAAGCGAAAGCCACAGAAAGATCGAGGTTTCCAGACATTTTCTAATAGATTCAAGTTGACACGAACAAGCAAAGAACAAATATTTTGAACTTCTCGATTATACAATATTTGGATAGCTTGTTCAATTTTTGCCTCAAACTTTTGCTATATAAAATTGATGATAATAATACTTTTTTTAATTACAAAGAAAAGAAGAAAAAGATATTATCGCAATGTTATGCAATATAACGCACCTTGCGCATCTCGGTGGATTAGCTCCATAATAATCATTGGAGGCTCCTGTAAGATAAGCAGACCTGGATTTAATAAGATTGTTAGAATCGCCAGGTTGTCGGCATACTGATTCCCTTCGCGATAGACATGCTGAATTTACATTTCCCATGTTCGATGTAATATTCCACAGGTACATGCCATTAAAAAATTATCCTTAGACATAATTAATTGGGAGGAAGAAAGAATGTTAATTACCTCTAAGGAGTCTACTTCAAAGACAATGCGTCGATATTCAAGCTCCTAAGCCAGTGTAAGCACTGAAAAAATGCCCCAGAGTTCAACAGTCAATAGCAAACCCCTTCCAATATGCTCTTAAAAACCACCACATCACTTTCCATAATAATCCCTAAGTAATCCTCCAGCGGTAGCCATATTGGATCCTTGTTTAACTACACCATTCGTATTTAATTTAACCTAACTCTCCATCGGTTTAATCCAACCCACTAACTTACCCACAGGCAAGTCCTATGTTGGAAACATGCATTTTTCCATAACGCTTGCTTGGACTATCTAGTCTACGTAATCTATAACGATTTTGATACCGTCTTCTGGCCATTCAAAGCCGACCTCAAAAAGGTTACTATTCCTTCATTTCCATAAGAAAGAGCAGGCTACATCGTAGATTGTAGCCCACTCTACCTACTTCACTTGTGAATGCTTCATAAGGTTAGGCTTCATCCGCGTCCCATCGATTTGCTGAAAAAAGCCCGTATCAACCACTTCAGGGAGAAATTTTCACCAGAAAGCTTTCACTCTTTTGACAATCTCGTATCGTATGCAGTGATGACTAATCTTGCCCACAGAAGTGTCATCTGCTATCTGTGGCGAGATGACGAGTCACTCGTTGTTGATTTGTCAGTAGTTTTCTCTTGGCCAAAAGCTAAAGGAACAACCTAATCCACTGAAGTCCTGTCCATTTCTATATTACTGCCAAAGTCTGTGATTAATGTTCGTGGTGCGTCCTTCAATTAATTCATGGTCATGGGCATGTTTCAAAATCTTTGCCTAATCATAATTACCCTGTTATATTCCATTGTAAAAAATGTAATTTTATTGGAACTCCTCCTTAAAAGGAGAGCTCTACAGAAGAAACCAGTTTATCCTCATATTTTAGCTAGCCATTTTTAAATTTTTGTTTAATAAAAAAGCAATGAATTTTAAGGATTTTTATTTGCTTATTCTGTTGATTAGTAATATGTTTAGGAGAGTTATAAAGATGATTTTAGTTTTTGTGAAGCATCTACCTAACGTTTTTAAGCTCTAAGATTATGTTTAAGTGATGCCTTACCTTGAACTTCTTATGTTCCTCTTTAATCCCATTTAGCTTCTTTTAACACTTGAAAGATTCATTCCAATAAATATTTAAATCTAGTACCTTTTTGATAACTTTTTTAATCATTCAAGATCACATAAAAAGTGGAAAAACCTTAAAGGAAAATTTTTCTTTTGGACCTTAGTCAGATTGTATATCTCTACGGGGGAATAGTTAGAGCAAAGGCAATTGTTGAACATACTTTTAATATTTTGAATAATTTTTGTAGAAGCAAAATGCTGAACACTTTGTGAAGGCACATCTTCTAGTTGGGCACAATATATATTCTGATTTTTAGGGCCAACAAATATAATATTATCATTATGATTATCGACTATTTTATAATGAGATGAATAGAAAATAACTTTATAACCTTTGTCATATAACTAATTTACATTCAACAAGTTATGCTTCAAATAATCAACATAAAGGACATTATCAATAGAGGCAGAATCAAAATTACCAAATTTATCAATTCCGATGACCTTTGCTTTATATTTGTCAGCAAAGACGACATTACCTCTATATTTTGTTTCAATGTAGTTGAAATGTGATATTTCACCTATCATGTGTCTTAAACAACCACTACCAAATATCCATTTATTTTCTTTTGTCTTCATTTTGAAACATATTTACAGAAAATATTATCTCATTTTAGGTACCAAAATTTTTCTAGGTCCTTTCAGGTTAGTAGCTTGACCGTTCAATCTCTAAACATACATTTGAGATAATTTCTCTATTTTATGAAGTTTACAAGAGTGACTAATGTGACCATGTCTACCACAGTAGAAATATAAAATAGATGAATGAGAATTGCTATAATTTCTACAATGTATCATGTTCTTACTATTTTGATCATAACTGCTACTAGATTTAACAAAGAAATTCTTGTATAGCCTAATATTATTATTTTCATTGTAGCCTATTCCAGCTTTATAAAAAATGTATTTACCACCACCAAGTAATGCATCAAGGTTGTTCCTTCCATCAATGAAATTTGTAAAATCTTTTTCTTGAGATGAGATCTTTCTAGCACATTTTCTTTTACAAGTTCCAAGGCGACAACTTTTTTTTTCTGTCTCACTTTATTAGAATCATTTTCAAGCAAAGTATTTTCCAAATTACCTATTATTTCTTTTAAAGCTTCCTTTTCATATACCTTTTAAAGCTTACCTATTATTTCAAAAGACATATTTTTAGTCGTCAAACTCTTATTCACATATTCTAATTATTTAATCTTACTCTTCAGAGATGTATCATTTTCCTTAGACTTCTCAACTTCTTTGAAATACTTCACTGAAAATTTTTTGTACTGATCATACAATTCATGATATGCATTTTTCAATTCATCAACTTCAATATCAGAGTCAGAATAATATAGCTTATCATCTCCTGATTCAGCCATGAAGCAAACGTTGCTGACTTCTTCTGGCTCTTCTTCTTCAAAGTTTTTAGAATCTTCTTCTGACTAGGCTGTCATCATTGATTGCTTCCTGGGTTTTCTGTTCTTTGTTTTGCCCTTTTGAAGAAGGGGACATTATGGTCTTATGTGTCTAGGTGTCTTACAGGGATATCATATGATTTGATTATTTTGTATATTGTTATTGTTGTTGCTACCTTTTAATAGGAACCTATTTTTCTCAGCTTTTTTGTTTTCTTCTCTTTTCTTCATTAGCTTCTTTTTATAGAAGCGAGCATATGTTTTAACCATAGAGTGCACTCATCATCTCCATCTATTTGCAACTCAGTGTCACTTTTATCAACATTTGATTCATCAGTTGCTTTTAGTGTCATTTCTTTTCTGTAGGAGGATCCTTCATCTCTCTTAAGCTTGGTTTCATGGATCATCAAATTTTCTCTTACCTAGTTGAGTGAAATAGTGTCTAGATCCTTTGTAGTTTCTAGAGTTGTCACCTTAGGTCTCTATTCCTTTAGTAGTGATCTTAGAATCTTCTTAGCAAGCTCATCATTAGTGTAACACATCACTACTATAGGATATATGCCTAAAATTCTTAAGAATATCCGAGTACATACCCTATGGGAATGACATGTTAGAGCAGTCACATTCACTTAATATGGCATCATACACATCATAAGTAATCATAAAAACAAACTATCTCATTTCATTAACAAAACATATTTTACATTGTTATTTCATTACAAACCATCCGTCATCACACTGTTTTAAGATTCTACATGAAATGAAAACTATACAAAGTACTCTATCTAAAATCCTCAGATGATAGTTGACCAAACATTTGAGTCAGACCTTGATCCAAAATGAATAGCACTAAACTTCAGTTAGTTTGTTCTACTAGTAAGGTCTTCTTTCAATACCTTAAAATCAACGTTGCAATTTTGATGAATTTTGCAAACTCAATGAGTGAACCATCATCGATGTGTTCACTCAAAATAGAACACATATATACCAATGAATAACATTTAACTCAATCAAAGTAAAACTTCATTCAGAGTTATAACTCATATTCTACAATTTGCATCATAATACAAGAAACATTTTAAAATACAATCACTTTTTAAGTCATTCTAGAAGTAAACCGTGAATGCAAGAATATCATGTAATCATTTTAGAACATAACACTCATTTATCCAGAAGTACACTGTGAATGCAAGAATATCAGGTAATCATTTTAGAACATAACACTCATTTATCACAATTCTTCATATCACCATCAAAGTCAAAAGCATTTCTCAATATCATCACAACATAGTTCAACATTCATTTGCAATCAATATCATGAATACATTTAAAGATACAAATGTAAATGCAAATGAGACTCATTCCATTCATTCCATTTTAACTTTGTTATGACCGAGTGTCTATTTCATTGTCCTGTATTTATTGTAGATACTAGGCTCTTTTTAGTACTGTCCCGTATCCGTTGTGGATACCGGGCTCATTAAATGTTGAGTTTAAGGCTCTGATGCACACAACTGAGCTTAAAGCTCTTTTCACGTTGGCTACTCTGTCATAACTCCTTTATGTGAACAAGCATCATGTAATGAAGTATAATAGTTCACATAATAAATCATCAATCACTTTCAGTCAATGAGCACATTCAATTTTCACAGTTCATTATATCTAAGTCCGGCATTCAACAAATAATTGAGCATTCAATTTCCTTATTCACATTTAAATCACAAACACTCTCAGTATAGTCCCAAATATCGAGCTCCTTGGAAATTAATTGTTAGGAATCAGTAATATCACAATTATATCAATAACAATTCAATATAGAGGAATTAAGTTTAATCAACACAATTTGAGCATAACATATTACCAATCAAATAGAAGCATAAATATTTGAGTTTACATAACTAGGTTAATTCACAATACATTCCAGTTAACTATTGTCATAGATGTGTTGATAATGTTTAGATGGTGTCGGTTGATGTGTGCATCTAAATCAAACAACACACATATTTACGCATTACTAATTGATCTATTAAATGAATGTTCAAAGTTACACATGTATATGTGTCATGTTTAATGCATGCTCAATTGATTATTCTAGGTATGAAATCTTATTCACAAATCATACTTATACATTCATCATAATTTATGCATCATGTAGTTTGCAATTAGGTTTATGCCTTAATACACTTGATCACTTTCAATTCATCACTCAAACATTTATCATTGTTTTTCCTAGGATTATACACTTACACAAGCTCCTAGTTCTCATTCAACCATTCCCAATTCATCACTTACATACTTTGAATCATATTACGTTCATGAGAACATCTTTATATCATTATCAATTCATAATTTACACTTATCCTTAATTTTTTTTTCATGATCAAAGGCCTCTTATAACACACATACAATTTTTGTTTTAAATTTGGAATTTCAGCAAGCTAGATTTATACATTCACCAAAAAATTTTCCAGCAATATATATTCATACATTTACCCAATTCTCATTCATAATTACCCCAAGTTCTTCAATGCTCATTTATCTATATCTAATACACATTTCTCATGTTTTGAAGATCATGTTTGCAATAAAAGAACTCAGTTATTCCTTAAACAAATCATAATTTCCATATTTGAACTCAACTACTTCAAAATAGTCCATTCTTTAGGTTATAACTTCAATTAATTATATAAACTTATCAAGATATCTTCTAGCCAAAATGTTTCATAGAAGCATTAATTACACATCTATAATTATTTTCATGTTTTATACTTGGACTAATTCAAGCTCTAAAGTCCTAAAAAATCAACAAATAATATAAGGTTTCTACACAGGGGATGTCACAGGCAGTATTAGGAAAACAAGCATAACTCAAGCTCTAGTCACTATTTTATCAAGACACTTTCATAGGGGTCAAGCTAAGACTATATATACAACTTTCATTCTTTGAGTTTCTTCAAATTCTTTCTTTAAAGATATATAAAGAAACCCGAATTTTGACCTACAACTCTAATTTTCCAAATTTAAGAACACTTCAATAACACCTATCTTTACCATGAATTCTTCATCAATTATACATAAAATCCCAACTTAAATCATCCATATAACAATCCATAACTTACTGTTTTCATACATGCAAAAAGCAGAATAGAAAAGTACCTAAGTTTATGTAGATATTTTCAGCACCATCAATTATTAACATCATATGTAATTCATCCTAATTCATCATCATCAATTCTCTATCATAACATGCTATAAGCATTAATAATTTACTTACATGTTTAACTCCAATTCCAGCTCAAAAGATCAAACCAATCAAGTACTCCAAGTAAGTAGAAACGTCACACATTCAAGGTAAAACTTAGATGGATTTTAGCTAGGTTTAGTAAGGCAACTTCAAGCTGATGCTTTACTTAAGTTTGTGAGGCTAAAACATGGATCATTTGTGCAATAATTAGGCATAACCCTGAGCAAGTTCAGGGAGGTGAAAGAAAAGAGTTTCGGCGGTGTGAGTGAGAGAAGAAAGACTAAGAAATGAGCTTAACCAATTTTGCTCCTGCTGAATGTTACACCTAAGGTGTTAGGTGTCATATGATGGAATGGCCATATGTCTAAAGGCATGTTCAACATGTTTCAAGTATATATGCTGCCATATGTCACCATTAAACACTACAAGAAATCAAAGAATTACCAACAGACATAACCGACGCTAAATCCAATTATTCCGTCAGTATTATCATTTACAGACAGAATTAAACGATGGACAAAAACATCGTTAATACGGGCATAGGTAACTACAACTACAGAATATCATATGCCTTTCTATTGGTAAAATATACCGACAGAATTAAGGAAATTGTCTGTATATTGACGTAAATATATCGACGGATTAACATAAACAATTAGTAAATAAAATGAACAATTTACCGACGATATACAATGTTCCGTCGGTAATATGGAAATACTTTTCCGATGGTATCATTATTCCATCGATAATATTTAAACATATTTTTCAATGGTTTTCTCTAATCCGTCAGTAATTGAAAGTTCAGATTCTTTTTAAAAATGCCAACATTAAATTTTATTTTATGATCTTATAAAAATGCATAATTTCAACAGTTGTGAATTATCTGTGCATATTAAATTTTTTTGTTTATATGTTTGATTTGTTAAAAAAAAAAGTTGATTGCTGATATAAAGTTCAAAATTTGTTAATTAATAATAAAAACATTAAAGTGTGCATAACATATCTTTGTTTTTTAAAGCAAATGCCTGCAACAATCCTAATGTCCTGGTAATGAAAGGTACTCAGAGGTGCTACCCCTCCCCTTCAGTTGCTCTAGCTCCTATCTCAATTGAGCCATCTGCTCTATTTGCTCTTGCATGTGAGCCATCTGGTCCATCTTCTCTTGCATGTAAGTCATCCTCTCCATCAAAGTATCTACTGTGGCCCGACTCTCGGTGACTGCCAACGATTGTGCTTATCTGGTAAACATTGTTGTATTGGATATGGAGGATTGCGAATAACCAGTATTCGCAAATGAATCTAGCCCAAATATCCATCCACGACGGTTCCTATCACCGACAACATTAAAATACGTCTGAGTCTCATCAACAGGTTGTTCCTCCTGAGACTACTGCTGAATGGTTTGTTGTATTTGGTTATATTAGAAACCAATGTTTACATTAGTAAGGGATTATTCATAATCGTAAAACTAAATGATTGTAAAAGAAATAATAATAAGGCATTAAGTTCACATATATTTAGTTCTCTACATTGGCTGTTGACAAATATCACACCATCATGCTTCTTGGTGTGAGTATGCAAAAACAGCTGAGTAGGTGTAAAAGGAAGACCCAAAGACTTTTCCTGCATATTTAATCTAAATGTTTAGACATAAACTATATTTAATAAAAATTTCGACAGAGTTTTCCCTAATTTTATGATATGTCAAAATACTAACTTAAGTCAAAAGCTCCTAATTATCTTGAAGTTTCCGATGCCTTGTAAGGTCAACGATCGTCTCGTTTTGCACCTGAGGAGTGAAAAGTAATGGGTTGAGCTATACAGCTCAATAGCTAATGTAATTATAGCCATTGGTAACTAGCACAAATTCAAACATATGTATGTATATATAATTATATGTGTATATACATGCGACATTTCTAGCACTCACATGCTAGCAAGTAATAACCGCAGTCAACATAATTCATACAACTTACAAAACATGCCATAAATATGCTTTATAAAGAACAGATCAAATATGCAATGCACATCACATGGCTCGAGGGTTCCATGGAAACAAAAGGAAGAAATTGAAATTTACACCCAGAACAAAATGAGTCCATTTGGAGCTTATATGCCACAAGCGGGTAGCCGGGAGAAGGCTCTTGTTAACGTGCACGTGACGAACGAAATGGTTCCACTCTCGCCGAAACAAAAGAACATAATCATGCTCAAAATCATTTTACCAAATGGTATGCTTTCATACTTTTCATTTATTCAAAATGTCATGACCGAAGTCGAGGCATAACATGCTCAGATGCAAAATTTACTGCTATCAATTCTCATGCTTCTTTCAAAGGATACGAATTCACAATCATTCAAACCTTATAACAAATCATGTTTAAACACACATGACATATAACATATATTCACACATAGGCAAGAATTTGCCTAATCACACAACAACTATAAGTACATTACCCACCTAATATCGCTTGAGTATCCGACTCACTGTTGTCCTTCCTCTTGCGATTGGGTCTGGTCGGCTTGGTTTCCTATAACAAACCAAGTTTCCATTCAATCAATATCCGAAATAAAATATTCACAAGCTAGGAAATTAAAAGTACTAACACTAAAAGTCTATATTCGCCTTCCCTCTAAAATCCCGAATCTTTAGAGGCTAATTCCAAACTTCCCGTCTTCATAACACTTGTAGCCCTTTATCTCTAGTTCACAACGACTCTAAAATCACCTCAATTGAACATCTATAACAAAAGATATGCCTAAAATATCAAAATTCATCATTGCTGGAAACAGGGGGCTCGCCGCGACGAAGGCACAATGGTCGCGACGACGTGCACCCATTTGCACGTCGCGACGTGCACAAATTCGCATGTCGCTGCGAACACCAGTTCCTCGCACGTCGCGGCGTGTTCATATGCACGTCTCGACGTGCGGGTCTAGAGAACGCCTCCAAACCTTAATCCTTCCCTTTCGTAAATGCAACCCATCTAAACCTTGATTCAAGTCCTATACTACATTTCTAACCTATTAACAACTTAAAAACCTGCACAAAAACATCAACCCAAGAAATCTATCCATTTTTCCTCCTAAAATCCTAAACCACTGATTCTACACATTCAACCTATCTTTAGGTTTAATCCAACCGAAATAAGATTATATGAAGCGGAACTTACCCGGAAATTGCTTCAAACTATCGGAAATCACAAGAATCACAAAACTCTTTTCTTCTCTTCTTCCTCCACCTACGGCTTCCCCCTTCTCTTCTTCTTTTTCTTTCTTTTCTTTCTTCCTTCTAAGTCTTTCTCTTAAGTCTAAAGGAATAGAAAAAGACCCAATTACCCCTCCATGCAAAGCTTTAAGTTATCCAACTCAAGTGATTTTCCTAAAAATGCCCTCACACATTTTACCCCTTTAATTCTCATTTAAAACCACATTAAACTCAAATAGCCTCAATTATTCACTAAGACTCCCAATTAAATCAAATTAAGCCATAATCACATAAGTAACACAATTCATGCTTAATGACAAAAATTGAAAAAAATTTCGGGGCCCAACAAAAGTAAAATTACTTGGTTTGTCAAAGTTGAAATTAGTATTAAATACCCTAATCAATTCAAAAAAATACCGGATAATGAATTAGCACAAAAGGTCTCCAACTCATATCAATAAATCTTCAAAATTTTCTTTGATATGTAATTCTTTGAAGGAAGGATAATACATATACATACCCGTATTAATATATTAGGTTTAGATAGCAACATACCTTTTTTTCTTTCTTTAGAACTAAAAGTAAGATATCCACAAAGGTTTAACTCAGCTAGTGGCAAGATAGATATGTTTTTAGCTATCCAAGCACGCTTCTTGTTAGAACTTATGGTAGGTCTAATGTTATATTGATTTTGTGCAGTTGGATTCACTTTCGACTTGCCTTTCATTATTTTCCTATTAGTATCTTTTGAACATCCCATAATTATGACAATTATAAACAAGGAAACTAATTCTAAAAATAACTAAAACTACCTTCTAATTAATAAAATTAAAATTAAAATTAAAACAATTAAATTTTTTTAATGAAAATAACTTAAATAAAACTAGAAAAGAAATGGGACGTCATTATAACATTTTGGAGAGTTGGATTGCATTAATGTGTTCTAGGGAGATTGATATGCCATGGTTAGGTAAGTAGGCATATGTGCCTATTGTTTGGATGTGTGATCACCCGGGTTGCCTCTTAAAAAGCATAATTATTTAACATTTGTATGCTAAATGTAGTTTTTTATTCTCAAATTTCTACGTATTTGGAAATTTTCAAATTAATATTCACCATACTTGAAACCATCATCTCCTCATAAAATGGTTTTGATCTATGTTTATTGTAGTGCCCCCTTACCGCATGGTACATATTGGGACGCCCGAAGGTCATTCCGGTACATATTCTACAATAACGGCGAGCTACGTTCGATCACTACATTCACTTCACATGACATCATATCATTATTTACCAATAAAGCATCAATAGAAAATCACAATATTTTTGAAACCAACATTTTCCTCTTCTCATTCCATCAAAATCAAAAGTCTACATGTTTTTCATCCCTTACTATCTATACATCAATCAAAAACCTAGAACAAAAATACTACATGAAAAAGAAAAAAGTATCAAATCTATTTAAGCCATCCAAAAGTCCTAGCTGACCGACCTTTGAGCCATGACTTCCCTTGCCAGACATAATCTACACGGCTGGGGGAGCCTCTTTGCAGCTAGGAGTCTACTCTCGATTATGAAAAGATAACGTTGCAATTTTGGTGAGTTTTGTGAACTCAATGAGGTAACCATCATCGATGGTTCACTCAATTCATGCAACACTTCAATTCATATCACAAATGACATCACAATTTCACATTTAGCATAAGTAACACACTTTCACTTATACATAAGAAATTATGCTTTTCACTCAATTAAACAAGTTCAACAAGATGCATATGAAATGCTCATGTGACACTTTTTCAATTATTACGGTGTTATGACTGAGTGCCTGAACTGTCCCATATAGGGCTCATTAAGCATTGAGCCTGAGGCTCTAAATCACTGTTGAGTTAGAGGCTCAAATTCACTCGTTGAGCTTTAAGCTCTAATCGGTGGCTGCGCCGGTCACAACCGCCATTATCTGAATATGCATTTATGAATGAAATGCATATGCCACAATCAATCACATTATTATGCATGTATGCACATGTCACAATCAATTAAGCACGTAGGTCTCATATTCACATACAAGTAGCACTTTAATATCACAACTCCCCAGTACACAGTCATCGGACCTTCTATCCGGAATCCACAATCAAATCACAAACCACCATTATTCAATATATGTTTGTAAGCATAAGAAAATAATAATTGAGAGAAACCTTCTAGGTTACTCACCAACTGCTTTCGAAGCTAGTGCTTGGAAGTTTTGACAACGTCAGTGGGTTGACGTTCCAAATGCGCCTCTATAACAATTAAAATACAAATATATCACAAGTTGTACAATTAGAAGTGTATAATAATGCACATGTGGGAATTGAAATGTGTGCAATGCATGTTCGTGAAAATCCCGATATCATTCCATAAATTGCATCACAAAATCATTCCCATATCAAAACTTATTTATTCCTAGGTTTAAGCTACATTAAAACCATTAAACTCGCAATTTATTGCTCATAAAATTATTTCAAATTTTCTAAAATATGTACTTTGGAGTCTACTGCTCCCGATCAATGAGACAGTCAACATAAGGTAACCTAGGCAACCTCTCTTTACTAGAAATGTTCTCCTATGTTTCAGAAATCCATAGACACCAAAATTACTCAATTTGGATTTCTATAGGTCAAGGTATTGCTAAAACGTTGACAGATGTTCCGAAAATAATCACCTCATACTCGTTTAATTGATCCTCTCACTTTGATTCAATCCATCATTTTCATTTTGATCTCAAAATCCACAAATTCTTAAATAGAGGTATAGGAGTGTCTTATGAATCCAATGCTTCAAAAATCGAGTCAATCGGAGGTAGGATGGACAAATTATAAGTAAAAGAGTGGAGGAAGGGCAGGTGAGATGGCGAACCGCACCGCATGCACGATGGCTCACTGGTCGGCTCACCCAAAAGGCTGGCTCGTGATCGCAACGGTTAGCGACGCGACGTTGTCGCGGCCGCGAGGCTGCTATTTTCTATATTCTTTTTTTTTTGTTTTCCTCTCTTCTTCATCTGAATTTCTAAAATGCATAACTTTTCACTCAAGAGCCCAAATTTGACAAATTAGGTATCAATGGAAAGATCAAAGAAAGCCATACAATGTCCATGAAGGACTCAAAAACCAATTCCACCTCTAAGGGAGTCAAAATCTCAATCAAAGTTGCTGCCCAAATAAGTGTCATCCTAACAGTAACACAATCTTCTAAAAATCATAATTTCCTATCCCATTGTCCAAAAATTCCATGCTTTATATCAATGAAAAGATCAGAACATATTCTACAATTCTCATGAAGAATTTAGAAGCAAATTCTACCTCTAACTAGGTCAAATTCCCACATGATTATGGCTGCCCTGTTAAAGATTATTAAAATATCACCTAAACCATATCCATATTTCAATCACTCATAACTATCAACTCCAATGTCGAAAAATGGCACACTTTATGGCGATAGAAAGCTATCAGGAAGAGCTACAACTTTCATGAAGACCGATTGAGAGAAATATGCCTAAATCATCTCAAAAAAATTTCCAAAGTTTCATATCATAAAAATGCCATTCTAGAGCTACTATTCATCCCTACATATATTTTCACATTCAAGTCAAAATTTGGAACTCTTGAAGCCAAAATTTAACAGCACTTCCTTCACAAGAAATATAGTCAAACACCTCTAGTTTAATTCAAACTAAAAAGCATCTCAATTGCACGATTATAGAAGAAGTTATGGCCAAATCATTGAAACATACATAAATCAAATTTCTAGATTTTCCACCTAACTCTTCTTCTATCTCTTCCATACCATTTCTACACCAAACACTACTCAATTCACTCAATATATTAACCACAACCAAGGCAAGACTTCCACTTGAACATTTACCCACAACATGGCAGCAACATGCACTCAATCATCTTCCTTTTCATACACTCATCTAACATCATTAAATTCAATCCAAACCAACTCTAAATTACCTACACCACATTCTACATCATTTATCATCAATCAAACAAGAATTCACACCCATACACCCTAAACACAATTCCATGAAATTAAGTTCAAATAACATCACAAATGCTTTATTTAACAAAAAAACCCATGATATAAGACAAACTTCTTACCTAATTAAGCTTCCAAATCTTCCACTCTTCAAAATCTCACAAACTCTCTAACTCCCTCCACTATACACGATCATTGTCATCATCTTGAGGGGGTGAGGTTTAGGTTTGTTTTTGTGAGCAAAAGAAGAGAAAACAAGGTTAAAGAGAGTAGATAAGATGGTCAAAATTCAATAGAAAGCTAAGAAGAGGAGAAGCTACGAAGATGATGGTGAAGAGCCAAAATGAATACCAAAAACCCTTAAAAAGAAGAAGCGTCGTGGAAGGCTTTCAAAGGTTAGGTTATTTAAATAAAAGCTTAATTTAAGACATAGTTAGGTGAGTGACAAGTGTCACTTGCCACATGTCTCATTTTTAGACACTCTCAAGGTTTCCAATTAAATTTCAATTTCTACCCAACTTTTTTTCCAAAATTTCAATGGCTCAATGAATAAATCCTACAATCATTTATCTAAATTTTTAGTGCTATTGGACAGTAATTTCTACTACTGGTAAACCATTATTCTGTCACTTGGAATTTTTCCTAATCCAAAAATTTCCTCGAAATTTTCAGAAAATTTTCTAAAATTCACTAAAAATTCTCAAACCTCAATGACCCTCTCCAACTCAATTTTCAAGCACACAAATCATATTTTTTCATAACAATCACATTTATTAACAAATATATCGAGAAATGTCATGAATGCATGTACAGTCATTTTCATGTGCAAAATTCACTATTCACGGGAATGTGTATGCATGAATATATCAAGGCGATTCTAAGCACTCATAAATCATTCCAAATTACTATTCTACCATTCCCATCAGTAATGGGATGTTACATGATCAATCATAATTCCTATCTTCCTTTCCATAGTATCTCGCTTATACATACATACATACATATATATATATATATATCAACGATTTATGCTCTAAAATCATCAACTCAAGATGCTAACTTCTTCACGTATATCTAATTTTAACTTACATCATCCATACACCATTTACATTTCATTAATGTCAAAAGAATAAAGTTTTACAAATATTTAATGGCATACCAAGCCATATTACATCATCGCCTTAAAATCTCAAATTATAAAAGGTTCTTGAACAACAAACTTGTTGCTTTCCCAAAATCAACTATGAATACAAAATAAAGAAATATGGAGATATTCCCTTAGGCTCTTGATCACTTGATCTCTTAGCTATTACCTAAAGAGGGAAAAAAAGGGTGTGAGCTTGAAAGCTCGTGGGTAACAAGTTTATAACAAAGAATAAGCAAAATCATTGAAATGTTCATTTGTTTTATAAAAGTCATAGTGAATTTATAAAACGTTTTGTTCTCAAATTCTCAGTCAATTTCACGATTTTTGCTCAAAACTTATAGTTAAAAATGTCCTCACATCAACGTAGCGTATACATTTAACCATCACTGTAGAACACTCAATTTATGCAGCAAACTTGACAATTTCAAAGATGCGATGCACAAATAAATGACTCGAGGATTTCATGGAAACAGAATGGAGAAATCGAAGTTTACCTCATGAACAGAATGAGTCCAATTTCGAAGCTCATATGCCACAAGCAGGCAGCCGGGAGAAGGCTCTTGTCAACATGCACGTGACAAATAGAATGGTTCCACTTTTGCCCAAACAAAAGCACATAATCATACTCAAATCATTTTATCATATGCTCATACTTTTATGCTTTCTCACCTTTTCATTTGTACAGAATACCATGACATATTTCAAGGTATAACATAAATATTTCAAAACCATTTTCCATTTCATCATCAAAATTCATACACCAGTATGTAACAATTTCTCAAATCACTCAAAAACATTTAAAACAACATTTATGAAGTAATTGAAATCATGTTACTTTCTTGATTTGGAAAAGCATTAGTGGATGATAACTCTATTATAAACATGCAACCCACCTTGATTTTCTTGCTTATAGACTTGCTCAAAATGTCTCTTTTCTTGTTCCTCTTGCCTCTTTGATCTCCTTGGTTCTTTACCAAATGAAGAGATATTTGCCTCAAATGAAAGTTCTTCTCTTCTTTTACCTTTTTCTCTTCTTGAACAACCTTAAAATCTCTCTTGAAGGCTAAGAAAATTGAAACCTTAGTTCAACTCTCTTATTTTCTTTTAACCATCGAAATCTCTCTTCTTTCTCTCTTTGATATGTTATTTCTCCTCCCATTTCACATTTTTCTTCTTCTTCTTAAATAAGACCACATTTTGGTCTTGTCCTTCCAAAAATACTCCTCTTTTCCTTTGGTCTTCCCATTTTGCCCCTTCTTTCATTTACCTTCTAACTCCTTCAATCTTCTTAAACACCGTATTAACTCTAACTTAATTCAAATCTTTCCATCTAATTTTAAATTTGTATTTATGTCCATCAAATTAGTGACTCAATTCTAAAAATAATGAAACAAATAAATCAATAATAATAAAAAGGGGTCCAATAGCTATGCACGATTAAAAGAATGGGAGTTGATCTTGAAAGGGAATGTTAAAGTTATACAACATCAACTCTATTAGATTTTGACCAAGTTTTCAGTATAGCTATTTTATAGCTTTTTGTTATTTTGTTATTTTTCAGTTGCATACATTTTTCCTAATTTCTAAAGCTACATATATGTTCTCCTAATTTTTAGTGGAATCATTTTATTGTTAGTGGGACTATGGGTTTAAGAAAATGTGGGTTTCTTTGTAAGCCTATATAAGACTAGTAAGTGGATTGAATAAATATTCCTACCATTTTTTCTACAAAAGCATCAGTTCACTTGCAAATTATTCTTTTATTTATTGAAATTGTGGTTCTTGTTTTGTTTTTATCTATAGACTTTATCATATACTAGAATACACATAAAATAATTTTTTTTAAAAAAAATTGTTAATAAACTACAACTAACTAATTAATTGTAGGGCACAAATCAACATAAAAGTATTATCATGTTAATTTATTAAAATGAAAATAATTATTTTTGCCTACGCCAAGATCATAGAATATTATTTTATAATGCAAAAAGTCAATTATTAATTTGTAAATATTTAAATGTAAATTCATTTTTAATCATCTTCTTGAATTTTCAAATATTGAATGCTGAAGAAATTAAAATGTATCAACTTATAGAAGACCAATATATAAACATAAATTCTTTTGTCAAACAAAATGAGGTAACTTTACAAAAATTTTATTAGAAGATTATTCATTTCAAGGTTTTGCTTAATATAGCTATGGACCTAAACGTTGCCGTGTTGTTAAAGGCTCAACTGACAACCCCACAAACCGGAGATTTAATGCTAAATTCACAATTTTGTGTCAAGCGTCAGAATGGAAAAAAGGAGCTTAGAAATGAGAAATTGCAATTCTCAGTTCACTCGCACACCTCAAAATGCCCTTTGAGGGAGATTCAAAGAAATCAAAATATTATTACAAAAAGGAAAATAATAAATGACAAATGTATCGTGCATGACTGTCATGCTGTATTCACATGTTTATCTGCCACGTCTCATGTGCACCTTTTGAAGTTCCCAAGTAACATGTAATCCAATTAGAAAAAACTAATGTTTAGTGGAGTAAATTAAAAGGAAGGGGAGCGTCCAAAGTCCAAATCGGTTTGACGCGAGTGATTAGTCCCTCCAATTGGATTTAGCTTTAACTATAGTTAGCTTCTAGCTAATTGCAGAATATCTTGGGAGGATAGTTGGAATGGTCGTTGAAGTTATGCTTTGGAAAATTTTTGCTTGTGCACTTACCTCCTTAAATTTTCCTATTTATTTTTTTAATTTTGAGGGATTTTCGTTTCACTCAATACAATCAATGAAAAAGTATCTTTTTTTAGTTTTTATAGAGTATAAAAAGTGAAGGAAAGTAAGAGCTAATAGAGGTTTAAGAAATAAGAAATGAGGGCTAAGTAGGCATGCAAGCGAAGTTAGGTAGACTATAGCTAGGTAGACTATATGCTGGGGAGTGACAAGGCTATACAAGCGTTGCCGAGGCATCTTTTTTTTTTTTAACATTAATTATCCCAGTTTAATCGGACTAATCTTAAGTCCTTAAGATCTCATCTTAAAGGTTGTAGATGAGGTAAATTTTGAAACCCCAAGATTCTTCAGGTTCTTACATAGCCTGTACATTTCTGCACATAAAGAGTTTTCACATACTTGATTATTCAGCTGATGATTGATCACTGACCCTGCTCAGTATCAAATTCTCATCAACCCCCAGATTTTCTAATAGCTCCAACTTCCAAATTGCCGCTAGAAACGATGCGTCCATAATTGATCTGATCAAGGAACTTTACTTAGAGGGCTAGAGGATCATCAACAGGAATGATTCTCATTTCTCCTCCTTTGGCGTGACTCAAACTCAAGATCTCCTAGAAGAGAGAGTATTAAGTGAGAACTACCACCACCGATTTTTCTGCCCTTGTAACTAAACAAGGTCATCTCCAACCAAGGCACCAAAACACCAATTCTAAGGAAAACACCAAATCTTCACACCAAAATGGTGGAATGAATAGTAACACACCAAAACATCAAATTTCATATACTAAAAGTTGTAAAAAAACAACTTTGTTCATTTCCCTTTTAACATATTCCTTTTATGTCATTTTTTAAATTAATTTATTTACATAATTTAAT
>JANIHY010000006.1:54293598-54306978 GCA_027479065.1 Erythroxylum brevipes | reverse complement strand
AATTTTACACTTTCACTTTCTATTTCTTGATTTCAACTTCCATTTCAATCAACTAATTCATTTTAACTTTCATAACTTATACAACTCTACTCAAATTTCAAAGTCATCAAAACCAATCACTTCATTTCTAATCAATTTCCTTTAAGCATCATCAATTTCCTTTAAGCACAATAACATCTATAACACAATTCATATCTAAAAACACTTACTAAATTCATTTTAATATTTCTAATTTCCACCGAAAGATCGGGGTCCAACACATGATATTGCCCCTCCATTATTGTGGTTACCAAACTCAGCTTTAATAAATATTTCAACATCTAGATACAAGAAAAATAGTTTTTTTTTTAATATCAAGAGCATAATATTTGAATTTGGTAAGATTGGATATATCAAGATAAGAAGAATATGTACATTTTCTTCCTTCATATTGATAACATTTTGTGAAAATTTGATGAAAATAAGATCAAGAAATGACAACATTGAACAATCGAGAAAGTAACTAAAGAATAAAAACAAAAAAGGGCAAACAGAACCTCTTACTCTTATTTTTTATATTAAAACAAGCCACCTAATGTCTTTATTTATAATCTCACGAGGAGGCAGTGAGTACAACTTACATATATAATTGCTTTATATTGCATATTAGGTAATTATATCAATTGAGATATTTATTCTACACAATTGTCTTGCATAGTAGGCAATTCTATTAATTGAGACATTCATTATATACAATAATTTTATATGCTAAATAATTTAATGAGTTGAAACATTCAGATGATAACTTTGGAGATCCATCCCATTATAATGTATAATTGTTATATGTTATATGCCATTACTAATCTAAATAAGGTAGATACTTGTTAAATTGTGATACATATTTGTTACATTTAGTACGAGTCATCATTGTAATTTTCCTTGCAAATCAGGCACTCCAACGATCATTTGATAAATTTATCATTAAATTTTGATTTGTTAATTTATTTGAATATATAATTATAATTTATTAGATTTATTTAAGAATTTATTTAATAAACAATTGAAAGATAATAATAATGAGTTCTCTTAGTAATAGAAAAAATAGAATTACCTCTTCTAACTTGTATTGTCTGAACTTTTAATGAATTGTGTTTTAAAATGTTGTGGTAAAAGGAATTGGCTAATACTTTTACCGTGCATAATTGACTCCATGATTTACTCAGATCACACACTCAAAATATAGCAATTGCGTTCCTTAATTATAAAAGAAATAGTCAAATCAGATAATTTTATTTTATAGGTCATGGTTGTTCATCTGATCATTTGAGCTGCCTCAAGTTTTAATAAAGCAGCTTTTCCATAGCTCTGTGTTCTTTCTCAATTACCAACCTTAGGAGTTCCAAAAGGCTAGCGAACAGGAAGTTATTGTGCCAAAATATATGTCGCTTTTTCAATACAAATTTAGATGGATGGTTCAATTCCACGGTAAAGACAGAGAACTCATTCCTGAGTTTTGGTTGATACAACTACCCCAAGTCATTCGTTGCATCAATTTATGTTATATGTTACTTCCTCTTCTTTTATGTTTCCCAGCTCTTAGTCAATTCAAATTTAAATCATCTCACATCACGGATTAAGTATTTAAATAGATTGAAGGATATTACTAAAGAGAAAAATTAATAAAGAAACAACCATAGCTAGACAAGAGGCATCATAATCTGGGAAAAAATGGCTGCTAACCGATTAAGAATATGTATATAGAGTGAGCTTTCTGACATTTTCAAATCCTCAACCCTATGACCTAGCCACCACTGTTAGGTACTGGGTTGCTAGTCTATTGATTTATGGGGCACAGTTCTTTTTATTATGCAACTATCATTTTCATGCATCTACCTCCTCCTACTTTACATATCCGTATCTCCTATGTCAATACCGATGGATGAGGAATGTTACTAGTATACCTTGAAATGCAAACCTTAGTTAGGATTATTGATCTATTAATTGTCAATTATTGCAACATTTGAAAATATCTTATAAACATTTTTTTTTGATAAATCAGATAAAAAATAAATAAATGAACAACATATATACAGAAAAGTCCGCAGATAAGGCTGCAAAATACTTCGCCAACCAAGCCTCAAGGCAATCAATAATAAGCTAGGAAACACAGCAACTGAGGAAGATGCAACCCGAATGATGCTCTCAATTATTGTTTTAGCCAACAACAACAAGAGTTCATAGATAGGTGTTAGAAAATTCTTTATTGTTCCCAGTAAGCACGGTTGGAGGCCTTAGTTAATTATAAGATAGATTAAAATTTATAATGTCCCCTATTTGTCAGGTTTAATCATACTGAGATCTTTTTGTTTTATCATTCACTTTCAACAAAGTATATTATTAGTGAAGTTAATTAAAGGAATCACGCTTTAATAATTAAATATAATATTTTGGATTGTTATGTTTTAAGTCTACTGAAATCATATCAACGAATGAATAGAATTCTATCTAGTTATTACATCGAGTATAAAAGATAGTCCAAATAACTTTGATTTTGTTTTTCATTTTTTGGGCATGGAGTTTAAAAGATAGTCATACGATCAATTTCTATATGATATTACACGCGTATGGGGACAAATGGAAAGGGCAATTCCCGTGATGAAATAAAAGTTTGGGGGAATTAATCGGTAGCTATGCTGTCCGTTTCATAGACTGATTTGTCCCTCTATAAACAGTTGAAATTGACATGCAATGTTGCTCCTTGGTTTTTTTTTTTTTTTTTTATGTGGCCACAAGGCCTCGTTATTCACGTAGCTAAGAAAATGAGTCATTATTGTATCTACAAGCAATCACACGATTGTACTTGCTGGTTAGAATATAACCTTCGTTCCATCTAGTGGTACTCCCGATGAGAAATTTTCTCCTCCTCTTATAATATATTAACAAGATTTCAAGAAAATAAAGCTATGGAAAGTCTAGGTCTGCAATTTAAGAGGGTATTGAATTGAAAAAAAATGCCCAAGAGTTTTTATACAATTCTATCTTCAAGCCTTGCGTGTAGGTACTTGTTTATCTGATTGATCAGATCACTTATTTGTCCCTTTCAAACACGACTTACAGGAGATAAAGAGCAATACATGTTGCAAACCAAGCACCACAACAAAGCTTGGCTCCCGATATTCCTCACCCAGATACATACTGATTGCAATTCCACAACAATTACCTAATCAGTTTACTATTATCGTGACATTTTATCTCACAAACTTGGCCATTTCAGTTGTCATCATAAGAATATATAAGTGAATTGCTACGCCGCAGGAAAAGGAATGATATCACGTAGGAACACGTTTCATGTATCTGATGAACTAGCTTATGGAAGATTTTATCAAAGAAAGAAAAAACAGTCTTTGGAAGAATGAAATTGCAGGGAAGTTGCTTGATGTAGATTTGGTTGGACCCGTCCATGCAGAATTCCAGGGAAATTGACGTCACTACTGACAACAACTACCAATCACTATTAGATTTACGTAATAAATGTTTTAGTTATAGAGGTTGATATACTTACTGTGCAGTTGCTGTTTATCTTTTTCTCACTTGACAGGATCTAAAGTTTTAATACGTACAAGAAATAAGAAAATAAAGAGGAGCAATTCATTTCCTTTGTTATCATGCGCCAAACTTTGTAGGTAACTAACATAGTCTCATGTCTGGAATTAAACATATCGAAGTTAATTATAACTTTGGTAGTTGATCTGCGAAACAATTAAATCATGGACTATGTAATGATAAAATGGTTACCTTAAGGAGGACTTTGCTTCAACTTATTAAATTGAAGTAAAAAAAAAAAAGATCAGAAAAAGAACTGGAAACCAATATGACGTGGCTCATTGTGAATCATGGAATGCAATGATCTAAGGCTACACGGATGGTGATGATCATGAGCCAAGTTGTTTTAATTAAAATTTTGAAAACAAATTAGCTTTAGTATTATGGTCATAATACCATAATTCTAGAAGTAATAAGGCACATGAAATTGTCAAATCTTATCTTTGGCAATTAAAAGTGTTAGTGAAGATTTTCAAAGTCTTAATTACTTCAAGCTATGTATGTACTTTCGCCGGATTCTCTAAATCCTCAAGACACTAACTTCGCCTCCGCGGGCTTCTAAGCCAGTAGTCCGACGCCACGTAGGTTCTTTTGTTTACCAGCAAAAGAAACAGGGGCCCACCAGAGTCAGCTCAGCCTCATATAAAGGAGTCCAAATCTCTTGTCCAATATTATGATGTCTTATTGTGTCTAATGCATCTCAACTGTTTATTTATATAGGTCTTGTATAAGTCCCGCATGAATCTCATAAAATAAATGGTTGAGATTTTATGAGACAGAATAAGACATAGTAATATTGGATAGAAGATTTTGATTCCACGCAAGTGAGGGTTATTACGCGGGTTTTATCAACTCAATCCCAACTTGGTTAGGTTCAAACCTCAGCAAATGAACCAATTAAGAGCGGCCAAGTGATGAGTTGATGTTTCCGAGTCTACGGAGAAACTAACCAAAAGGCTGACAAGCATTGGCCTATAATTGATCTCATTGCCTGAACTAGAAAGGGTACTTTGGTCAATACATAGCACTGGCGGCCATACTTCCCCTAATTAGATATAACGATGACTGACATATCGGCGAAGGAAAGCGATGGCAAGTACCATTTTGTCCCCAGTTTTGGATCCAATCTTCAATATAAATGTAAACGAGGAAAATAAAATTATGGATGTGTCCTCTTTTCGTTCTCAGACAAATTTGATTATTGTACGAAAACAAAAGAAGACACATCAATAATTTTGTTTTCCTCATTTACATTTATATTATGGGGATTATTCTAAGATCACATGTAAATTCACGATAATAGAATGAGTAAACTACGTACTGGTACCCTCTCTGACCAAGTATGACATTTCTATCATCCAGAAGGGAATTTTGTAATTAAAACTTTAATAATTTTTTTTAAGTCACTAAATTTCGAACAGTATGCAGAAATGATAATTCTTCATTTCTTACAAAATGAATAAACATCTCTAACTACGAAAAGGTGATATCAATCTAAAATCTGTGATTTAGCAAAAAGAAGTTGAATGTTGATGAAAATATGCAGTGAGGCAAACGTTATTGGTTCTGATTTATGAAGCAACATTTGAAAGCTTGAATGATGATAATACGTAGGAGCAGACAATTTATTAGGTTCCAATCCACCCTTGCCTTGCATTAAAGTTTTTGAACATTCCTTTACCTAACCTGTTTCAAACCACTTTCTTACAATTCGATACATCACCCTTGGTTAAAAGATTGCAGCAGGTTTATTAATTGGTGACCCTCCTGCTCCGAAAGCACGCATATGGTTAAAAAGTACGCAAGTAGATGAATTAATGATATGGACCTGTTAATCTTGTCCTGTTATGGCATGGTTGAGATAACTTTTTCATGCCAGGACAAATTCATTGCTCATGTTGTAATCAAATTATACAAGCTTTCGTCAACTCCGGTTATGATCAATTATTTTTATATTCGAACATGTTTCAATCAGCGGGATGAAAAAGGGCCTCAAAAGATGGAGAACAATATAACGCAATCTCAACAAATGATTTTGCCCCAATGCCCGCAGTTGCTACTCGCATTATTAAAACTGGAATACTAAATCAGGAGTCAAGACTTTGTGTCTCTCAAATTAATTTAGTTACTAAGAGCCAGTGAAATTTCATCATTAGTACAGTACTTTATTTTACAATGTAAAAGTTCGGATCAAATAAAATATAACAATAGAAATTTAAGCTAAAAATTAAATAATTTGAACACAATCCTATGACTAAAATTCATTGGCTCTCATATGGCTCATTTTTTGACTTGAATATAACGACTCTGCCAAACTTGGAGAGCTGAAACGTGTCTTTCTGTGATCTTCTCTTCTCTGCATTCACACACCATTTGTTGAACCTGAATTTTCGGTTATTGGGCATCACAAAACAGACCATATTCTTTTTAGCTTCCAATTTTGCAATTTGAAGACTTCTGGTATGCAGAGCAGAGAAAAACAACCAATGTAGTTGCAGATCATATCCTCATTATTTGCCTTCTCGTAATTACAATTCTTTGCCTTCCAACACTATCCTTTTCTTTGATATTGTCCTTTTTTTTTTCCCCTCAAAAGAGATAAATTCTTTCAAGTACTATTAACGTTTTCATTAAAATTGACATGCATGAGATTGAGGTGAGTTGTATTTGGTCAATTCTAGCAAATATGTGATTTTCTTTTATTACATCATTAATGTAAGAGAGAGATGAAAATAACCCACAATAGTTGCCTTATATGCCACGTTTCTTGGTATCCAATAACACCAGTATATTACGGCCTTTCTCTTCTTTCTCACAGACTTTTGTCTTAAAAACATCCATCCAGTGTTCGGGTTTACAAACCTTTTTCAGTTTATGGCTTCTCTTTCTTTTTTGTTTCTCAATCTCTCGCTTTCTTCCTAACTTTCCATGCCTTTATAGTTACCTTTTCCTCGCCCTTTAGCACTCTCAGCACTTCTCTTTCCAATTCTAATCCTCTCTGCCTTTTTGTTATCTATAAGGTTCCCTGAACATACAGAGTGGATTATAGCCTGTTTGTTCGGTGTCCATTTTATATATAGTGGCCTTAAGTGCGCAGGAATTGAACCTGAATTTTCGGTTATTTTCTACAGTTTGTTTATTAAGAACAATCCAGTTTGTGGTACCAAGGTTTTCACGTCCAACTAGAACGGGATAATAGCTTTTTGTGAGGGACATGGAGAACATGTCAGGACTCATGAAGGAGGATGATCAACTGGATTTGCCTCCTGGGTTCAGGTTTCATCCTACTGATGAGGAGCTCATCTCTCACTACTTGTACAAGAAGGTTCTTGACACAAACTTCACTACTAGAGTTATTGGGGATGTGGATTTGAACAAGTCTGAACCTTGGGAACTACCATGTAAGTTCTTTAAAGGCAGAGTCTTTGTACTTTTTTTCCAAGGTGGGCATGTTCTAATTGTTTTCGGGATGCAGGGAAAGCGAAAATGGGAGAGAAAGAGTGGTACTTTTTCTGTGTCAGAGACAGAAAGTATCCAACTGGGCTCAGAACAAACAGAGCAACTGAAGCAGGTTACTGGAAAGCCACAGGAAAAGATAAGGAGATCAACAGAGGAAAATCTTTGGTTGGAATGAAGAAAACACTTGTGTTCTACAAGGGTAGAGCTCCTAAAGGAGAGAAAACGGACTGGGTCATGCACGAGTACAGATTGGACGGTAAATTCTCTGTTCACAATCTACCAAAAACTGCCAAGGTATAAACTTGTTGCTTATTGACCTACTTTTCCATGTTGCCTAATTTTTTTTTCCCTCTTGTTTATGGTCTATGTTATGCTAATGAAAGTTTCGTTCTTGGTTTTGTAGAATGAGTGGGTAATCAGCAGAGTGTTCCAAAAGAACTCCGGAGGGAAGAAAACTCATATCTCAGGGCTTCTGAGGATAGGCTCTGTTGGTAATGAAATGGGTGCTTCTGGTTTACCACCATTGATGGATTCTTCTCATTATAGTGTCAGCAAGACCAAGCCTGTGGCCGAATCGCCCTACGTGCCCTGCTTCTCCAATCCCATTGACCTTGATAGAAACCAGCAAACCCCGATTTACAACTTCAACAACAATCTCCTAACATTTTCTTCAAACCCTTCCAATGTTTTCAATAGAATTTCTCTTGCAAATTCGTTCTATTCTACTCAATCTGGACCACTCTCAACAAACCTTCAATACCCTTTAATCCAAGATCGCTCAATTTTACGGGCCTTAATTGAAAACCAAGGATCAAATATGGATCAGGGTTTGGAAAAAGAGAGGGAAATGATTAGTGTCTCACAAGAAACGGGCCTGAGTGCTGACATGAACACGGAAATCTCTTCTGTTATATCAAATTTTGAAATGGGAAAGAGGGCATTTGATGATCAAGAAACACCTTCAGGTTCAGCTGGACCATTAGACTTTGATGGTTTTTGGAATTATTGAAAGTGAGACTGTTGCATTTAGAAGATAGAAGTTGAGGGAGAAGACTAAAACAGGAACTTCAATCACTGTTTATTGTTTTCCAGATATAGTATGTTGTCTGTGTATAGATTTCTTGAATCCAGCGGGGGAGATTGAAAAAATTTAAACTGTTTTATTTTTCCTCTAGTAAAACATATGTTAAATATGCTGCTATTGTAAGAAACTACTGTGAAAAGTCTTATTTACTTTAAGATATTTACATTATGAAGTAAAAATTTTCACCGTGTTCTAGCAGAAATTGATACAGAAGTGTTATGGTATTGTCAAAATTGGTATCGCTACAAATTGTTTGTGATATATGAGATTCAGTTGGTGGCTTAATGATCTTATTTGTGCTACCCCAGAAAAGACTCAAGCTGAGGGCGAGCTTGGAGCAACAATAAGGTTCAAGTCCCATTCCGATATGTCATTTCATTTTATAGTGGATTTCGCATATCAGAACGTGGGACTCAATCGAATATGCTATTATTTTCTTTTAGTGGGGACTCCCCTCTGTATCTTAATACACAATTCTCTTTCCTTATCTTTCTCTATGTTTTTTGGGAGCCGATTCTTGTGCCGCATATGATGAATACGTTGACTTTTTTTCCTTACTAAAGACTCTAAGCATGGAGTCTCATCCGAGAGTCAGCAATAACATCCATTATATGGGAAGTTGAGTTGTTCTCCACATTCGATATGATGATATCTCTAATCCATTCCATGGTGTTATGGTAAAAGGTTCTTCCACAAGGCATAGATGATAGCTAGCATAGAAAGAACGTTCCAATTTCTGTAATTTATCCAAGACAAGCAAGCTGTCAACTTCATTTTTATATACTTGGATTAGTGATCCATTTGTTTCTGCCTTTTTGGACTAAGAACTAATTTGATTGAAGAGTAAAATTAAACCTTCAAGAACGTGTGTGTACCTTAAAATTTTCGATTAAACAACCCTTTTAAACATTGGTCAATTCAATATTGATCGCTAATTAGGATAAATTACCACTAATTTTGAATAAGACTAGAAATTAATCCTTAGCCATGCAAATGTCAAGCAACTGGTATACTCTTGGATTTAAGAAGTTAACTGTTGGCGTTATCAAATCCTCGTGAAGACCTCTATAATATTACACTTAATTAATACCTATATCAATTACAAAAGAGAGAGAAGAACGACGCGTACATGTATATTTCTTCTTTGTACATCGGAAAGTAGTGGCATAGACAAACATGTTAGCCGATATTATAATGATCAGAAGAAAAAAAAAAAAAAAGAATGCCATAAGTAGTATAGACGATACTTGGTCCTTTTTCTACACATGAACATGTAGCTTACCAGGATTACATAAATTTGTTTGTTCTGTTTCAGATTGTACATTCAGTAATTCAGTAAGGATCAATATTGTTTCAGATTGTACATTCAGTAAGGCTGCGTCACCCTCTAACCAGGTGCCCCACGGAATTCGACTTTTTGTCAGCTTCACCGACTTTGCCACGTGTCTCATTTCAAACCTGGGCCCCTTCCAGCTGGAATCGGATCATTCTTCATTCGAAGAGAACATAGAAGGCTGTCATTCACTATAAGTAACATTAAAACATATTATTATTCCCGTGTTTTTTGCTCACAAATTATGACTGTTTGATCTGATCAGATTACCCCATTGTCCAACTTTTGGTGCCAACTGCTCAAAGTCGTTTCTTTTATATAAATATAATCAATATATATGAGAGATACTTTTTAAATCAACAGTGGTTCTTATTAGACTTACGACTTTGTAAGAACTTTTGGAATTTGGCCTACTTGAAGGAGATACACCTTCAGTTACGACACTTTAAAATTTTACGAAGCGTGCACCTGAATTATAAAATAAAAAAAAACGTGTTCAACTAAAAAAATTGAAAAATAAAAATCCTAGAGGTTCTATATTTAAAGTTTTTTTTTGGGTTAACTTACAAGGTATTTTAAGAGGGTCTCAATAATTATGAGTAGGCTCCTTTAAATTATCCACTCTCAGACTAATCTCCGCTCGTACCAGGTCAGCCCGTAAGGAATAAAGTACTGGTTAAATAGATTTTTCCATTCTCAGGACTCGAACTCGAAACTTTTGATTAAGGGATGAGAATGCTAAACTACTAACACCAACCTGTTTGTATCCATTTGCACAAAATTTTACTTCGCAAGTACCTTTCGGCTGAATACTCATGCACGGAAAATGTACAAGTGCTCTCTATCTAATTTTTTATGTTTAGTAATTTGGATCCTATATTGTTGAACTAACAGCAAATATCGTGTGGCTTAAGTCGTGTGGCTTAAGAGGATTAGGCTTATCTTCGGTTAATAGTTATGTCAAGCCATCATTCACATCCACTCTCCGAGAAGTATCTTTGGAGATGATGCACACTTGCCCATTTATTGTGTTTCCTTTACAAGCATCGAGATAGGGTTTAGTATTTACTTCGGCTTGAATTCTCACTCTTTTAGACTACTATCAATTTTGGACTGTCGGATGTTGTGGGGCTCTTCCAGGAATATAAGTATTTCAATTTGTAGTAAGACATCTTTCAGTTGATGTACTAATAGTCTAATTAAAATTTTGCTTTTTTTGTCAACTTTAAGCAATTGCCCTATGCTACTATTTTTGACATTTTTTTCCTTTATTAATTTGGTTCAATTCTCTTACAAAATCCCACTAAAATAAAATCTTAAAATAAATATTTTTAAAGAATTAGGGACCTTTTTAGTTGTAATATATGGACTAATTTATACATATTTCAACTAATTAATGTCCTTTAACCAACGAAAAGTATGATTTATGCAGGAATTTATGCCTTTAAATTGCTTAATCATTATGCTTCTCAATATGATTAATGTAAGGTGCTGAATTAACTACACTCGAATAATCCCGGGTTAAGAAATTAAATAATTGTTGAACTGAGAGCTTATCATTATCTGCCGGACTATAGCAAACAGCTATCTACTATCGATTCTATCCACGCATGATTTGAAAAGTCACTCTTAACTTTTCAAAGTCCACTCTCTACCATGATAAAGTTGATTTTTTTATTAGTTTCTTATAAGATTTTCCATCAGTTTGAAACACCCTAATAATATATACATGCAATTGGCAACTGCAAAACGTGTCTATAGCAAATACTGACATTCACGTTTATTACCTTATCATGTGATGGTCGGTTTCCTTTAAATAAAATTTAGATAAATAGTTATTCAACCATTCCTGCACTGCAAAGACTTCCGAGTTCCAAAGGAAACTTTAGGATTCACCAGGCATTTCCCAAAGTTGTATGGTTTGGTGTCACTTATATTATGCTGCCATCTAACACTAAAACACCAACCATTTCATTTTCTTCTTAATTTGTTGAGGACTCATTCGACCAAGATATATAACTCTCGTAATAACACAGGAGAAAATGTTTATTACGAGTTCCTGAAAATGGAATCTTAAATTATTTTAGGATCAACCATATCTCATATCCTATTAAAAATTTTCAACACATCATGATTTGAATATAAGTCAAATAATAAGTTTATCGCCTAATTTTGACTTGATAATTGCTGGTTTATGTGTAAGTTTATTTGAGGTTATAGCTTTCCTTTCAATTTAATAGCAAAGTCTTTGTCATGATATCATGATAATTTCGATTTAGAATGTTTGATAATCCCACCTCTAGCAAAATTAACACGTGAAGGTAATTCTCCTTTCGAATAATTAACAACAGGTATGAATCATGCATCGAGTTTTTGCATAGGAAGAAGTTTCAGAGATGATATCTCACATCATCAAAAGGATCAACATACAAGAAAACAAATAAAAGGTTAATGGCATAAACGATGTAGATTATATTCGATCATATGTCGAAAAGCAAGATATACATGATAGCAATTATTGCTCCAACGGATGAAATGACCAGTAAGCAATTAAACAAGGTCGCGAAAGAAGAGTTTTCATGTATAGATTCAAAAGGATGTTGATTAACTAGGTTCTGGCTGCAAAGAAACATGCTCGTCGCAATCATATTCTATTTTCTTCAATGATAAAGTCTAACAAAGTATGGTCACTTCTTGTTGCGTACTTTGACAATAAAGCTAAGCAAATAGAAGCTAAACATTTCAATATCATTTCATCATTACTTTCTGTCCACCAATAGAGGTAAACGTTCATATTGGTGGCAGCGATCAATACTGTCACAGTCAAATAATGTAGATAGGAAACATCAGTTCAGAACACGTATATAGATAGTGTAACGCATGGACGAAATGAATACAACACAAAATGATCATCCCTAGTTCTCGTAGATTAGAAAGTCGGATTAGACTTGACAAAGAACAGTTAATGCGTGTTTAAGAATTGACTAGAAGATCCTCGGTGATGTTTTTGATGCCAGAAGTAAACTTATCAATACGTGTACTCAATTACTTTTGCACTCTGTGACAGTGATCGGCTATTCAGTTAATTGGGTGCGCATTGCTCTCTTGTTACAGTAGGAGGAGCGTGCTTGTGTGTGAGTGCTGACCGTCGTCATTAAATAAAATCATCATTCAGTGACACTCCGTTAAAATAGGGTTGAAGTACCATGTTTTATTTAGAGTCTGACGGCTTGTTCCGTATAATCTAATCCATATAAATTTTATATAAATGTGTAAATAAAATTTAATAAAATTAAGTTAAAATTAATTAACTAAAATAAAGAATATGATCTCATTAAAATGGAAAATTTGGGGAGATTTGTTTAATACGCAGCTTTATATTGACCGTCCGTGCGTGTATATAATCTTGTCACTGGAAAAGCTACATTGAATATGCTTCTGGTTGGCCAAGTCTACAATTATAGAACCTGGAAAAGCTTTTTGTCAAACACCAATTTTCATGCACCATGCACCGTTTAACTTTATCAGAAGTTCTGCATCACAACACGAATGCAATGTTTTTGTCACCTGGCTTTGATTATGTAGCACCTCTATTATTCATCATTACCTAGGAGGGCCTTTAAACAATACAAAGTGTGGTAAGAGGCGTGATCGTAAGGCCAACAAAACTCTTTGATCAGGAATTCGAATCCTTGCCACTCTAACTACAAGATGGTGGAACAGGGATCACCCTGGCAGACCAAAGGGCACAATATTTGGACGGCGGAGGACACCCTCTCCAAAAAGACGCCTTTTTGGTTTAGGATGAGCCCGCATCATTGGGTTTTGTCCCTTTTGGTCACGTTGGGTTCTAGATTTGGCCCCTCCCTTGTGGGGAGTCGAACCTGTGACCTCAGGGTTTTGTTGGGTGCAAGACCCACGC
>JANIHY010000006.1:54243183-54265489 GCA_027479065.1 Erythroxylum brevipes | reverse complement strand
CCCGTTTGACACGGGAGTATGCCTACTGGGTGCAAGTTGAGATAGAGGTCGGGATCAGTTCGCGTCTGCATTAGTGTCTCATAATTGTATTCCGCAATCGTTGTAAACTGATTTGCATTTGTATTTCATGGTTCTTGTAAAGTATTGCTAAATGATAGTAATACCTATAACTGCAAAGATTTACTACTGTTTACTGCTTGTTCCGCGCGAGTGTGTAATAACTGAAATTGCTTCCTTTTAATGTGGAATATATTTCAATAAAAAAAATTGTATACCGAGTTTTACTGACTGATGTAGTACGCCACCCTCACGGGGCACGGACTCGGATATCACCAATGATACTGGGTTCGGGTCACGTGAGAATGGGGTGTTACAGTATATATAGAGTAAAATTATATAAATAGCATTGAATTATATCAACAAAAAGAATATAACATTAAAGGATGGTGATTTGTTCCTATACAAGATATAAATGACAACTTGAACAATTATTATAAACAAAACAATAAATAAAAAGATTATTTTACAAATTATAATATGTCATGCTCAAATTACAAAATATTAGAGTATAACCCAAACAATTACCTAGTGTTGTTTATGGCCATGAACCTGTAATCATCTAAAAAGATTGGTTAAAATCAACTAAAAATATTTTGAGTGGATTAATACATTAAGTATTTAGTTTTGACTAAAGCAAACACCACATAACTTTACCATTCACAGAGTGTCTTCTACTTCTAATAGACCATCAAAATATTAATCAACAGTTGCATCTTTATTTCGAGAAAAATATTAAAATAAAATTATAGTATATACAAGAAGTGATAGAAAAAGTATAGGAGATATAATTAATACTCTTCACTTTCCCATTCATTTCTATCATAATCTGGGCCAAGTGATCTTTTGAATTAACATATCATGTTTTACTAATTTTGCTCGAGTTTCTTGTCCCCTGATTACGTCATCTTGTAATGTAGCCTTAAGCTTGTTGTTTTCCTATTGAAGGTGTTGAATGATTGTTTTATATGTTAAGGTAGAAACATTTAGTTTAGGGCTGTTGAACCCTTGATTATGAGGTGTTTTCATTTTTGATCTGTTGACCCTTTGACTTCTTACAATTTTCCTATATCAAGACAAACTATGTAACTTAGTTATTAAATCATCTAAAAAGATTAGTGCAAGAAAATGCAAATATAAAGAAAATAAACCTGAACTTTCGGTTTAGCCTAATAATCATAAAACTATTCTAATTTTCTTTATACATTTGTTAAGGAACATGGCTTCGTGTATTCGGATTAGAAGGAAAAATTTATAATACTTATGAAACTTGAAACGATGATCCCTAGTCCTTTGTTTCAATAAAAAAGTAATACAGTTTGAAACATTTAGTTCCCAATATCCACAATATACAATTTCAACTATGAACAATAAGTAAAATTGTAATTAATCTTAAAATTAATGAAACAATAATGCACAAAGTTAAAGATTTTGTACAATTACCACAACTTTTTACAAATCATTTTTAAGCAAGTTATCTTCCTTCAAGTCCTTAAGATGTTTCAGATAAGGTAATTACGTTCTTGTAATAATCCCTAACTCATTTGACAATTTCTCATATTGGACCTTGTGTACAACACGACCTTTTTGAGTATCAATCTATATTGATACCTTACAATTCATTGCAACATTCATTCGTTGCAATTCACAATCTCTAGTTTTTCCTTATTTTTTAATATGAGCATTAAAGTTGATAACAAATGAATAATGATAAGAAAATCTTATAATGTACAAATATATATTTAAGCATATGTCTAGTTAAAGATTATTAAAGATTAACATACCTGCACTAGTAGCTTTCCTATTACTTGAGGCAGAATGACGTTGCTGTGCATTACTTGAGTGTAGAATATAATTTTTCCTTTGATGTGGCAATGTACTATAAGAAGTTTGATTTCCTGTGGCAAAAAAAATTGATAAGAAGAAGATATATATTTGACTATATATATATAGAAAATTTAATCCTATGTGAATAATTTCATTGTTGTTTTCGGTAGAATGTTATTGTTGTCTAGGAATTGAATTTCTAACACCAACTGATTTTGTTATACAATTTTTATAGTTGTCACTTTTTTCCCTTTGTTTATACTGGATGCCATTATATTAGATATTTACAAGAAAAATTACCAATATTATAATAAGACAATAGAAAGGGCACTTCTATGATACATTCAATCATTATAATCAAGATACATTCAATCATCAACATTAATCACATTAACAATATAAATGTTACCAGCATTAAAATAAGACAATAGAAAAAGTACTTTCATGATACATTAATTGCATTAACAACATAAATGTTACCAATATTAGAATAAGAAATTAGTAAAAGTACTATCACGATACATTAATCACATTAACAATATAAATATTACCAACATTACATTTGAGATGATACATTCAATCATCATAATCAAGATACATTCAATCATCAACATTAATCACATTAACAACATAAATGATCCCAACATTATAAGAAGGCAATAGAAAAAGCACTTTCATGATACCTTCAATCATCATGATCAAGATCTTCAAAATTATCATCATTAATTGAATTATGATTCAACTCTTCATCACTATTATATTCGGTTAAAATATCATCATTTTCATATAATTCATCCTCAATATAATCTTCATTCCATTTTACAATAAGATCGTCAAGATCTCTCCTATGGAATGATGATATATGCTCATCTTCAATTTTGAGAGCTACATTATTCAACTATGATTCAATCTCTTAATATATTTCATCATCATCTTCACCCAATGGACCATTTTCCCTTTTACATAAATTAAAAGGATTTCGGTGTTAGTTATTTTGCAAAACTTCCCAATTATTGCCTAATACAGTGTCATTGAGGTAGAATATTTGTTTCACTTAAATTGTAAGCACAAATGGTTCATTTTCATATTATGTGTTACTATTATTAATGCTAGTAATATTGCCATTCACTTTTATGTCAATCCCTTTGTCATCAAGATTAAACTATTTGTAGTTAAATATAAAAACCTTTTTTATCCTTGTTGTAATTCAATATAATTATTTTAGAGATAACACCGTAAAAGTCAATAAATCATCCTTATGTTGTCCCTCAACAACAACCCCACAATTTTGGCTTCTAAGGCGATTGTCACACTCTTTTATGTAAAATCTGACTCCATTAACAGTGCATCTTGTATATTTTTTCTCACATATATGAAGCCTACATACTAAAGCATATAATGATGTCGTCATTTATGGTAATTTACGATTATATATGTATCATTTGACAAAAAACTACAAGTTAATGTTTTAATCTTACTTATCATATTTATTTGTTCATACTATTACATGAATAATTTACTCGTGTCCTAAACTATGATGAGAAATTTATCTTATCCTTTCTTTAACATTAACCTCAACTTTGCTTATAATCTCACCTTTGTGCTCTCTATTTAAAAAGTAAAATGATGTAAGAAAGTAGAGGTTTTACTAAATTTAAATACAAAATAACGAATGAGAAGTAATATGCATACTCCATATATAAATCTGTTAAGTCAATAAGACTTCATGACTATTAATTTTGGTGACAATCAAATAATAATAATATTAGAAATAAATGAACTATTTTGATAAGTGTGTAAGTGTGCAGAAAAACATGAGTATCTTATAGTCATTCCAGACGGCATGCAAAATATAGAAGAAGCAAAACACAGACGATATGTCATCACAAAAGAAACAAAACACAGATAAAATGTCATCACAAAAGAAGCAAAACACAGATGATACGTCATCACAGAAGAAGTAAAACACAAAAGAAGCAAAACACAGAAGAAGTAAAACACAGACGACACGTCATCACAAAAGAAGCAAAATACAGACGACACATCATCACAGAAGAAGCAAAACACAGATGATACAGAAAAAAAGATACTCTAGTACGTTACACAGTTAGTTAGTTGGAGTTAGTTAAAAAACTTAACTAAATAACGGTTTTTAAAAGAAACAAAAAGCAGTTTTCAAGAAGTAGTTGGAGACTTAAACTATAAATACCAGTCCTAGTCGAAGACTGAATAGTTTTAAGTTTTTACATACTTAGAAAAATTATGTATTCAAAGTGCAATACAAGAGAGCAAATGCTACTATAACAAAAAGCTCACAATATCTTTCTAAGCGAGAGATAAAACTAAGATAACAGAAAGAATACTTTGTATAAGAGACTTGAAGAGGCTCTGGAAAGGAACAAAGAATACTTGTAAAGTTAAAGAGTATAGTGAAATCTCAGATGAACTCTGAGAACTGGACGTAGCCTAAAGTTTGGGGTGAACCAGTATAAAATCGCAGTGTCTATTCTCTAACCTTACACTTTAATTTTCTTATTGTTAGATGAGTAGATAAAATTTATTTACGATTCAAATACATAGCTACTTTAGTATATTATCTTTGGTATTCATTTGATAGTTGAAAATTTTTTTAAAGAAATATCAAAAGTTTTTGTATTCTAAAAAAGATTATACAATTCAACCCCCCTTATTGTGTATTTCGTATACTTTACATGAATTCTATATTAAAAAGTGATTTACTTCATTTGGTATTAGAGCTCAGTTTCCAAGAGCCACCTTTACAAAGTGAGGACAAAGATCCATGGCTGAATCACATGTTTTCATAGCTGAAGGTGCCTCGGTCACAAGACCCCCTACATTCAATAGTGAGGATTATCATTATTGGAAGGACAGAATGTGGCTCTTTATAGAATCCACACATATTGATCTTTAGGATATCATCTAGAATGGACCATACAATGCCAGCAGATGATGAAGGAAATATCATTCCTTGTATCAGATGGTCAGCCAATCACAAAGCTCGATTTCAATTAAACTAAAAGGCCAAGTTCTTTCTGAGTTGTGCTCTAAGCAGAAGTGAATATGATAAAGTTCATAGATTCGAAACTGCAAAGGAGATGTGGGACACTTTTTCCATTTCACATGAAGGCACAATTCAGGTGAAAGAATCCAAGATCAGTATTCTTGTACATTAGTATGAGCTGTTTAAGATGAAAGAAGATGAGGCTATTGATCAGATGTTTGGACGATTTCAAACTATTGTTAATGGACTTAAAGCTCTTGGGAGAATCTATGATAATCAAGACCATGTCAGAAAGATTCTCATAAGTCTACCTAAAAGATGGAAACCTAAAGTTACTATAGTATAAGAAGCCAAGGACTTGAGCAAATTAAAGCTAGACGGATTGCTTGGTTCTTTGAAGATACATGAAGGAGAGCTTAATGTAGAAGATAAACCTAGAAGAGAAAAAACTATAGCATTAAAGGCTGGTCAGAAGAATCACAAGATTCAGAAAAATAGAAGTTCATTGTCAAAAGCATTGAAGATTGAAGAAATCAAGAATGATGATACCTGTGAATCTGATCAAGATTCAAGTGAAGATGATGATGAAATATCTTTAATTTCAAGAAAGATTAGAAGAATGTGGAGAAAGAAAGAAAAGGGAAATAAAGACTTTTCTTTTAAGAAAAATAGCAAAGACGAAGTCAAGAACGAGAAAACCTCTATCATTTACTACGAGTGCAACAAACCAGGACACTACAAGTCTGAATGTCCGTTGCTCAGAAGAAAATAAAAGAAAAATAAAGAAAACAAAAAGAGCATGATGGCAACTTGGGAAGATTTGGATTCGTTCGAATTTGATTTCGATTCAGAAGCATTAGTATAAGCAAATATATGCTTAGTAGCTGAAAAAGAAAGTGACGATGAGGTAACTTCTAATCTTAATGAACTTCAAGAAGCATATTTAGAACTGTTAGAAGATTTACATGCTATACTAAAGCAACATAGAGCCTTAAAAAGGAAATTTGTTGAAAACCTGCAGGACGCGAAAGTGTTAGAGAAAAAAAAAGTCTGCCTTAAGAAACAAGTAGACGATATGAAAAAGAAAGTAACTATAGATAGATTTGAGGAAATTAGTCAGTTAAAACAAAGGATTAATAATATTTTAGCAGATTTATCAACCTTTACTAAAAGTACGAAAAAGATGAATGACATGATTGGAAGATTTAGACACCCTAATGATAAGAGTGGTTTAGGGTTTACTAATAACAATATTCGTTACAATAAGAGTTTTGTTCCTTACAAAAAGAAAAAGAAATAGTCTTCTTATCATCATTCGATGAATAATTATAAGACTAACCCTAAAAGACCCAACAAAATCTGGGTACCTAAAAGAACATAATATCTACTACAGATCTCCTTCCTTAGAAAAATCAACCAGCACCAATGGTATTTGGACAATGGATGCTCGCGACATATGACAGGAAAAAGGTCTATGTTCCTAGACCTTCAAAATAAGCAGAGAGGATTAGTAACTTTTGGAGACAACCAGCAGGGCAAAATCGGTAAAGATTCCTTTGCATCTATTGATAATGTTCTGCTAGTTGAAGGTTTAAAGTATAATTTGATTAATGTAAGTCAATTATGTGATTTTGGCTTTGAAGTATCCTTTAATCAAAATTCTTGTGTAGTAAAAAATAAGGACGGTTTCATATTCTTTTCTGCCAAGAGACGAAACAATCTCTATAAGATTAACTTAGATAATTTGGAAAGTCAAAATATTTCATATTTTATATAAATAGATAAGGAAAAACTGATTTTGGAATAAAAAGCTAGGTTATGTTAGTTTTAAACATATTTCCGAGTTGGTTAGACATGATTTGGTAAGAGGATTACCAAAAATAAGTTTTATCAAAGATTTCTTTTGTGAGAGTTGTTAAAAAGGAAAACAAGACATCTTTTTCTTCTTAAATGTTGTAACTTTATCTAGACCTTTAGAGTTGTTACATATAGATTTGTTTGGTCCAACCTGAACACTAAGTCTTGGCGGAAAGAAGTATAGTCTCATAATTGTTGATGACTTCACTAGATTTTGTTGAATATTGTTTTTATCATATAAAGATGAATCTCTTAAGTGCTTTAAAGTTCTATCCAAAAAGTTACAAAATGAAAAAGAAATTCCTATTACTAGAATTAGGAGTGATCATAGTGGAGAATTTGAAAATGAAAAATTCAAAATGTTTTGTGAAGAGAATGGAATTTTTCCATAATTTTTCTGCTTCTAGAACTTCACAACAGAATGGAGTTGTAGAAAGAAAGAATAGAACGATTCAGAAAATGGCAAGGACTATGCTATGTGAAATGAATCTTCCTAAATATTTCTAGGCAGAAGCTGTAAATACAACTTGTTATATTCAAAATAGAGTATTTTGCAATCTATTTTAAATAAAACTCCATATGAATTATGGAAAGGAAGAAAGCCAAATATCTCTTACTTCCATTCATTTGGTTGCAATGCTTTATATTGAATACAAGAGAAAAATTGGATAAATTTGATTCTAAGATCAATCCAGGAATTTTTCTAGGATATTTGATGTCTTATAAAGCTTATAGAGTTTATAATTTCGTTTCTAAATCTGTTGAAGAATCTATGCATGTTAAGTTTGATGATGATTCTCATCTAGATAAAAGAAACAATTCTGATGATGAAACTCTATCTGCTCCTTTACTTGATAACCTAGACATGTCACCACCAGATGTTCTACCTGATAAGGTAGAAGATATTCCTGAAAACTTTAGTCTTAGAAAAGACTGGAAGTATAAATCCTCTCACCTAGAAAACCTGATTATAGGTGAATCTTCAGAAGGAGTAAGAACTAGGTCTAAATTTAGAAGAGAGGCAAATGTAGCTTTTGTTTCTAAATTAGAACCTAAGAAAATTGATGAAGCTTAGATTTTAGCCATGTAAGAAGAGTTAAACCAATTTACAAGGAACAAAGTTTGGTTTTTAGTTTCTAGGCCACCCAATAAGTCTATCACAGGAACCAGATGGGTATTCAAAAATAAACTAGATGAATTAGGAAGAGTAAACTGTAACAAAGCTAGATTAGTTGCTCAAGGCTATAATCAACAAGAAGGAATAGATTATAATGAAACCTATGCTCCTATAGCTAGACTAGAAGCTATTAAGATTTTGCTTGCATATGTTATTTTTCATGATATAAAACTATTTCAAATTGATGTGAAAAGTGCCTTTTTGAATGGTTTTATAGATGAAGAAATTTATGTAAAACAACCTCGTGGTTTTGAAGATTCTTATAAACCTGATTATGCCTATAGACTTCATAAAACTTTATATAGATTAAAACAAGTACCTCGTGATTGGTATGATCATCTAAGTTCATTTTTAATTAGAAATGACTTTATTAGAGGACAAGTAGATAAGACTCTGTTTAGAAAATGTATTAAAAATGATTTTATTATAGTACAGATATATATAGATGATAATATTTTTTGTGCAACTTCTAATAAGCTATGTTAAAGTTTTGAAAACCTTATGAAAAGTGAATTTGAAATGAGTATAATGGGTGAATTGAAATTATTTCTCGGTTTACAAATTAAGCAAATCGAAGAAAAAATTTTATTTATTAACAGAAATATATCAAAGATCTGTTAGTCAAATATAAAATAAAGAAGGTCAAATCTATGTCAACTAGTATGCATCCTTCATTCCTTTTATCTAAGGATGAAGTAGGTACGAAGGTTAATCAAACTCTTTTAAGAGGAATTATTGGTTCTTTACTTTACCTAACTACAAACAAACCTGATATACTGCTTAGTGTTTGTTTGTGTGCAAGATTTTAAGCAGATCCTGGAGAATCTCATTATATTGCTGATTAAAGAATATTGAGATACTTAGCAGGTTCTACTGATCTTTGTTTAATGTATGAGAAAGGTAAAGATTTCAGGTCAATTGACTACTGTAATGCTGATTATGTTGGAGATAGGATTGATAGGAAGAGTACAAATGGAGGTTGTCATTTTCTTGATCATAATCTAATTTCTTGGTCAAGCAAGAGGTAAAGTTCAATTGCTCTATCTACTACAGAAGTTGAATACATGTCAGTTGCTAGTTGTTGTTCACAGACGTTATGGATTAAGTAACAGTTAGAAGATTACTCCATACAAGAAAATCAAATTACAATCTTCTGTGACAACACAAGTGCTATCAATCTATCAAAGAATCCAATGCAACACTCAAGGGCAAAACATATTGAAGTTAGACATCATTTTATATGAGACTATGTACAAAGAGGAATCATTAGTCTACAATATGTTTAGACGAATCAACAATGGGCGGATATCTTCACTAAACCTTTGTGTGAAGGTAGATTCAAGGAAATTAGATAGAACTTGAATATGGTAATGCTGAATGACCATTCGTCTGGCACGTCATGACCCATACGATTCACACTAGAAGAAGATAAAAATTTGTAAGTTTTCAAGTAAATAGTAACGGTAAGTTATGAACTGTAACTTTTCAATAGTAGGTATAAGAAGGAATTCTTCTCAAGATTCTAAAATACTTTTTACTCTAGAATTTTCTTGAAATACTTTGAAACTGACTTGTTTAGTGTTCTCAACCAAGATGATTCAATTTTCTATTCTAAGCTTCAAGTTCTTTTTGTTTCATATTCTTACATTTAGATACTAACATCGCTACTTTGAACAAAACACATTTGTGTGTTTAGTTTTTATTTGTTACAGATAAAAAATGGAGCAATCTCTTATCTATGGGAGACCCGTTGATTTCATCTCTTTGAAGGAAAATCAAATGGACTTTGAACCAAAAGTTGAAGTAGTTGGCTAGCAATTTTTCTTCAGGGTTTGTGAAAAGGTCTATTTGAATGAGATATATGAGTTTTGGAATAATGTAAAGGTGGTAGACGACAATTTAGTATCAATGGTAGATGGATTGTCGGTTATCGTGATACAAGATACTATCGAGAGGGTCAGTGGGTGTCCTAGTATTGGAGCAAAACTTTTAACAATTCAAAATAGATTACTCAAGGTCATGTAGATAGAATGCAAATTAATCGACAACTATATGGAAGTAGTGATCTAGAAGTTAAGAAAGTTTCAACCCTTATTTCGAAAGCTAGGGTTCTACATTCACTATTTCTCTACTGTGTTTTACCAAGATTAGGCTTGAAGGATGTTGTGATAATGAACGATGAACATTGTTTGTTTCACCTACTAAATCAACAACCTATTAATCTTTCATATTTGATTTTGAAGTACATAATGAAGTTAAAGGAAGATTCTAGCTCTTTACCTTATGGTATACTGTTGACAAGGATTTTTAGAGAATCTAGAATCTTTCTTGATAGAGGTAACAGGTAAAGATAAATGTGAAGAGCATTATAAATGTCACTACTATTCACATAATGGGAATTAAGTTTGAAGATGAGGCGGACATAGGTTTTACACCTAAAGTAAGGTATGAGGGGGAGCTTATAGTAAGACAGAGCAGGAATGAACATGTTACATCTACAAGAAAAACAAAACCTCGATTGACAGGAAGAATATTTGTAACACCCCACTCTCGTATGACCCGAACCCGACATCGATAGTGATATCCGAGTCCGTGCCCTATGAAGGTGGCGTGTTATTACCATTTTACCCTTCCCATCAGTGATGGGATGTTACAACATCCGCAGAAGAAAAGATTGAAAAATTGTTTGATGTACCAATAAAACTAAGACGATTCTATAGAAAGAGAAAAGTCGGGTTCAACAATCATCGCAATAAGTGTCATTAAAGAGAAAAGCGAAGACACTTCAATCAGAAAAATTCAAATAGTGAAGGTCACCAAGACTATTAACTGTACGACAACAAGAATAGAAGAAGCAAAAAGCTCTTATTCTTAGTGGAGATTCTGAAAAGCAAGAGATAATACAACAACCTACTAGATCAATTGTCTATATTTTACAAAGCCAATCAGCAAAATCATATGGAGAGACAGAGATAAAAAGGAAGTTAGTATTTGAGAGGAAGAAGCCTCAACAACAACTTTCTTCTAAATTGACAGAAGAATAAAAGAAGGTGAAGCCTAGTCAAAAAAAGGTTTCTTCATCTAATGTTCAACAGAAGACGAAGACAGTTGAACACCAATTGGAACCTTACAATCCTTCTCAACCAATCAAAAAAAAGGATTTGAAAATGAAGATTATAGAAGAATCAGTACCTGTTTGAAGCAGAAGCTCAATTATTATCAGAGAACCTTTAAAAAAGTTAGTAAAGGTATAAATCGAACCTATATTGATTAATGATCAGACAATACATCTTCTAAGTCATGAAGAACGTAGACTATATGGTATTCTGCGAGATGAGAAAGCATAACCATATCCAATGAATATTTCAAAGGATTTGTATACAAAATATCCGATTATGAGTAGAACATCGATAAAAATTATGCCAGATATACAAGCAAGATGTTTAACCCTTATGAGAAACAAAGAAAAAGGGAAAAAAAGAAGATGTTCCCTGAAGGAAATGAAGATGATCTTACAGAAGAGCAGATTCAAGTAGCTGTGAAGAACATAGATGATGCATGAAATGCATTTCAAACTTGAGGTATCTATATTTCACATCACAATTCGAAAGCATCAGGAAGTCAATTGGGAGTTTCTACTATAGATGCAAACTTCAAAGAAGTTGGCAAAGTGACAGAATGATAGTACAGAAGTATCACAGTTGAAGGTATCATTTCAACTTAGAAACCTTTATGCATTTAATCATGCATTTTAGACCTTTAGGTTTCATACCTTTAGTGAAAATGTGTTACATCTTCTTGGGCAACCAATTCCTAAACTACCTAGACCTAATGATCTTGATCTCTTATAAAGAAAACAAACCTTCAGACTACTCGAAATCAAAATCATAGAGTTAGACGTTTTAACTTTAGAACTATCTGTTGTTGAAAACCTTCATCCACTGAGTGAAATACAACAAGATCCTACTATTAATTCAGAGTTCTTGATACATTTCATAAATTGGACGGAAGCAAGTCACAAACAGAAGGAAGTTCAGGAAGCCTTAGTAAAAGAAATTGAGGAAATTCATATTAAGGTTGATGAATTGGCAGACTCAGTGGGTGATCTTCATGGGAAAGTAGCACTTCTACGGGTTACTATTGAACTAAACCTCAAGACAATCTGTACTGACATGCAACATATGTTTTCTGAAATTCTGAAGCGTCTACGATGAGTTATCTTTTTGATTAATAAAAAATAGGGTTAGAAAAAGAGGAGAACGAGAAGAGAAGATAGAAAGCATTGTATATATCTGTATGCGTTTCTTATGTTTTTGCTTTGTTTATTATTTGTCTGAATGCTATTCGTCTATTTGTCTAAATACCATTTTATCTTCTAAAATTATGATTATTTGTTATCATAAAAAAAGGGGAGATTATTAAATCAAGAGGAATTCACTTCTATTAATTTTGATGACAATCAAATAACAATAATCTTACAAATGTATGAACAGTTTTGATAAGTTTGTTACGTGTGCAGAAAAATGTAAGTAACACTTTGTAACATCCTGTTACTTCTGGAGAGGTTAAAATAGTAAATAAGAGAGTTCAATGAGAGCTTAGAATTTGCATTTTCATGCTTATGCATAAAATGACATACACATATACATGAATAGTTAAATTGTGCACATGGAAATAATTGTACATGCATTCACGAATAATTTTGGGCATATTTGGATTGAGTTGTGATTTTGGAAATTTTGTGAATTTGGAATTTAGTTATATTGGAAATTTTATTGATTAATGGAGTTGTAATATTTTTGAATTTTGGTGTTAATTTTTGAAATTTATGGAGAAAAATGAAAAATAGGAAATAGGAATCAAAAAAAGATTGGAGATAGTTATATTGTAAAGATGGGATTAAAGGAATTAGTCAAGAAAGAAACTTAGTTTAGACTTAGGCATTAAGAAAGTGACAAGTGTCACTTAGTTAATTTACTTCTATAACCTTGCAGAAGTAAGTTGTCAATACCTGAGAGTTAAAAAAGGTAACATGTCTTACGTGTCATTTTCTAGTCACCTTCTTCGAATTTCCTTTCCACACACAAAGTTTTTCATCAAAATCCTTCAGAGGGATTTCTTTGTTTTTCCTCATCTCACATCTTTACCACCACTGCTATTTATTCTTCCACCCTAAGAAAAACCAGAAGCTAGTCATTTTGCACATTAAATACGTGAGTTTTGTATGGAGTAAGGGCTTGAAGATACTTGAAGCATTTAGAGTTTTCAACAAGTAAGTAGTGAATAAATTCTTTAGAGATGTGGATTCATGAAATAAGTTGATGGATTATTGTTAGTTGCATGGAATATGCCATTTACGTATATATATGTATATATTCATAAACACCGTGTTAATGGGATGAAAATATGCATACAGTGTTATTTTAGTTTTGATGATTATTAGTGATCAGATATTGTAAAAATGAGTTTTGGAGTTTGAAATAGCAATAAAATGATGTATAGGATTAGTGTAGAAAATTAAATATAAAAAAGTGAAACATGTTCTGTTATGCACTGTGTATATATGAAAATATATAATTGTATACATGAGTTGATGAATTCCTTAGAGAAGATCAAGAAAATGGTTTTTGAGTTGAAGAATAATTGTAAAATGATGGTCTAAGATGGGAATGACTGTTTAAATGGAAGTTGAGAGGAACCATGGAAATTGAGAATGAAAGTTGGAAATGCAGAAAGTTGACAAAGTATGAATAGGTTGAATATGAATTTTTGGCTTTTGAAGATTTTTTTTATTTTAACTTGTATATTTTGGAGTGGTATGAATTTATGGTGAATGATTTTAAGGAAATAGAGTATAAAGACTTGAACTAAAATTTTGAAGTGTTATATTTTAGAAAATAAAAGTAATCTGGAAATTTTCTAAGAATAGATGGTTAAAGAGTTGAACTTTTTATCTAAAACTTCCATGAATTTTCTGTACTGTTATGGAGAGATTTTGAAAAATTTATCTTCATAAAAGTTGTATATATTTCTTTTAGCTTTCCGTTGATATCAAGTTTGTAAATTTTGGAGTTCTGGATCAAAAGTTATGGAGATTTGAATTTGTGATGTCGATCGAGAAGAAGAAGGATTCGCAGGTCCACAGAGCATGCACGACGCTATTTCGCAGAACCACTCAAGATGTCGCGGTCGTGCATGTGCACAATCACGACCTCGCAGAACCACCCAGAATGTCGTGATCGCGTATGTACACAATCGTGGCTTCCCTGTTTAATCCAAAGAAGGTTATTTTTTTGAACATACTTTGATCTTTTTATTATAACTTCTTCATCCCATGTCCAAATGACTTGATTCTTGAACCAATAGATTCTTAACACATTTTCCTACCTCTATAGAAAAATTGGTAGCATTATAAATTGTTTCTATAATTATTTATTGAATGAAAGTGAGAGAATCTGTTGGAATGGTATAAACTGGTGTTGTTTTACTGAACATACTTCAGTGTTTTGATTATATTTGGACCTATAGGATTCAAAATGAGATTATTTTTAATTTTTATTAAACTGGAGAAATAGGAATAAAAATCATATGAAAAAGTCTAATTTTGATTTAGTCTCTAAGAAGTTCAATTTCTAGGTGGAATTTGTATATAGTAAATTGTTTTTGAATAGGAACAGTTTGAAACGTTTTGAGGTATATCTTCCAAATTACTGAATCAAATTCAATGATTTTGGTGTCAATAAAAAATTAAAACATTGGAAACTAAATTTGTAGAAGGAAGTGTTGCCTAATTTTTCCATTTACTTTATTAGATTTCTTATGTAAAGTTGACCCGTATGTATATTGGAGAAAAAGCTGAAGTGGTCAATGAAGATGTATAATTGGTTTCACATTGCTTTTATTAGTCCAAATTTTAAGTATACATGGTATTAACGAGGGCTTTGACATCTGAATGGTTTGTTCATAAGGATCTCGATAAAGTACTCTGGAATTTTCATTGAACATACATTGAGCATATTGTATAAATGCATGTGCAAAAGTGTAATCTTTGTAAATGTGTTTTGTATGATTTAGAAGAACTCATTGGACACCAGTCAGGCATTGCCGGACCATCCAAACAATAGCATTTTGGAGTGTACTGTGAATCAACCTAGATGATTTCCTAGGATTGATTTGTTTTGAATTAATTTGTTTTGTTAAATTTTCAAAAAAAATATTGAACTGTTTGTGAATTATTTTTGAATTTCAGACTTGAAGTACAAGGAGTTTATTAGTTGGGCATGTATTGAAAGTGTTTTGATTTAATATAAATCCCTGAATGACTTCGATTCTCAACGAAAATTGAATGTTAGACATAGGTCCGATGAATGTGAAAACTTTGCCGAGCATTTGTATAAGATTGTGATATATGACATATTTAGTATTTGATGCATTTCATAAAATGCATGCTCAGATAAAGATGTTGAGACTTGAGTGACTAGTTTGAAGCGCTTCCACATAGAGCTTTGTTCTATGATTTCTGATTCTGTACATAGAACTATGTTTTATGATTTTGTTTGACTGAGCCCTATGGGCCAATATTTGTATACGTTTGTGATAGAAACTCAGTCACAAAAATAAGAACGAATGTGAATCTCATGCATATAGCATTCATATAAGACTGACATCCATGAATGATTTGCAAAGCTATATTGAGTGATCCTATGTTGTGCCATGTTGTGAGAGTTTTGATGTTGTGAATGAATATTTGTGCATATGTGATGTGTGTATGTGATCAGGTGAAATCATCAATGATGGTCACTCATTGAGTTCGCAAAACTCATCAAAAAGTGCAATGTGATTTTTCAGGCTTGAAGAGTACCCCGTTAGACAAACGGGAGTATACCTACGGCATGCAAGTAAAAGATAGAGGTCGGGATTAGTTCGTGTCTACATTGTATTTCTTTATTTCCGTGCTAAATTGTATATTCTGTAAATTTTTGTACAATATGTATTTGAATAGTTCGTTATGTAATAACTTTTGGAATTGGAAATGTTTTGTATTTAAATTTAGGCCCAAATGACTAGTGAAATTTTGATGAGTTGTGTACTAGTTGTAACTTTGTATTTGAAAATGTTTATGCGTAAAATCGGTCCGAATTTGATTAATGATTTCTGCATATGCATATGTGTATATTGTTTTCCAAAAGAATTAAAAAAATTGTAATGAGTTTTAAATGATTAAAGCTCTAGCATGCCACCCTCATGGGGTACGGACTCAGATATCTCTCAGGATATCAGGCACGTGTCTTGCGGGAGTGGGGTGCTATACAATTGGTCAAACCCAGAAGATGCATAGTCAACACCAGACGAAATGCAACATTAGACGAAGCGCAACACCAGACAAAGTGCAACAACAGACGAAGCGCAACACCAGACGAAGCGCGACAACAAATGAATCACAACACCAAACAAAGTGTGACAATAGACGAATTGCAATACTAGACGAAGCATGATATAAGACAAAATGTGATAACAAAAAAAGTATTATTCTAGATGATACAAACGGAAGATATTCTAGAACGTCAGTCAGTCAGTTAGTTGGAGTTAGTTACAGGACTCAACTAATAACAGTTTCTAGAAGATTCAAGAAGCAGTTTCTCAAAAAGATACTTGGAGACTTAGGCTATAAATACTAGTCCTAGTGAAAGACTAAATAGCATTTTTACAAGAGAGAAAATGTTGATTGTACAATACATAAAGAAATTCTATATTAAAAGTACTAAAAAAGAGAGATACATCTGTAACGTGAAGCTCAAAAATATGTTTCCTAAAGAGAGAAAGAAAGGTTAGAGACTAGAGAGGCTAAAATAGCAGATAAAGAATACCTTGCAAGAGAGAACTGAAGAGGCTTTACAAGTGTAGAAAGAATACTTGTAAAGTTGAAGAGTATAGTGAAATCTCAGACAAACTATAAGGACTGGACGTAGCCCAAGGTTTGGGGTGAACCAATATAAAATCAAGGCATCTATTATCTAACCCTTATTTTTTAATATTCTTGTTGTTAGATGAGTAGATAATATTACTTGCGATTGCATTACTTATTAACTTTAATAAAGTGTTTTTGTGATCATCCGAATTCCGTAAAGAAATTCAAGAAATCTCAAAAGATTAATATTTTTGAAAAGATTACACAATTCAACCCCCCTTCTTGTTTATTTTAAATTTTATACTTGATTTCTATATTAACAAATGATTTATTTCAGCTTACACATCAAGACCTTCTGTATTTGTGTTATTGCAAATAATCCCAAGGACTCCTTTGCTTTTTGAGATCATGATATCGCTCCACTTGATTTTAGCTCACTTGGAATTGACAGAGGTGCTAGTCCATAGAAATTTTTTCATAATTTTGTCCAGCTCCTTTATAACTTTCTTGGGTATAGCTAAATGTGTAGTCTAATGGAAATGAAGACTAAGCTACTAGGGACCGAAATAATAAGGGTTACCTTGGTAATATAGGATAAGAACCTATTTTATTAAGCCATAACCCTCGATTTCACTCTTTCAATAATAGAAAGGCGGTCGCTATATTTGAGTTTAGAAGTAGTAATAGGAATACCTAAATAGCATAAATTAATTGAAATTGTGTTCATACCCATCAATCCCTTTAACTCCTCTAGATTCCTCACATCTTAAAGAGGTATAAGCTACTTTTATCTGGATTATAGTTAAGGCCAAACCATTGAGCAAATGATTGAAGAGCATGTATCATTATATTGATGGAAAATGGATCAGCTTCAAACAACAGTAACAAGTCATCCGCATATATAAAGTTAGTATGTTTGATCTCCTTACAATTATGATGAAATTTAAATCCCCCACTAGAAGTGATGAGTCGGGTTAATAGTCTATAAAAGCCCTCCATAACTAAACTAAATAGGTATGAAGATAAGAGATCACCTTGACATATTCCTCTAGTTGGTTTTAAAAGTTTAGATGGAAAATCGTTAACAAGCACACTCAATGTAGAAGTTTGAATGCACGTCATGATCCATTGCACAAATTTGGGAGGGATGTGAATTGCTAAAAGGAATAGTTAAATAAATTCCAAGCTAATGGTATCGAAAGCCTTAAAGAAGTCTAACTTATCGTGCAATTGTTGAGTTTTTTTACCATAATTATAATCCTTCGTAAGTTTTTAAACCAACAGAATGTGATCACCAATTTTACGGTCTAGCAAAAACGCTCCTTATCCGATAAACATAAAATTTTCGAATTAGGGTCAAACTATAAATTGATTAATGCAATTCTAAGGGCTTTAGTTTTAATTTTAATTAGCCAACTTAGGATTACATGTCAATAGTCTTAAGAAAGATATTTTCATAATTAAAAATTTCCCCGGTTTAATGAATTATAGATTAAATTGATTAGTGAACTCATGATTTCAAAAGAAGTCATAAGGGATTCGAATTCTAGGTCCATTGTCTTCCTTGATTAATACTTAGTTTAAACTTTGTTTTAGTAAGTCAAATGAGTTGTTTTATTTTAGTTTATTATTTTAATTTAAATTCGGTCAATTATAAGTATTATGATTTGTTAGACTAAATAATAGAAAGATAATTCTGGTCCTTATTGGATCAACTTATACTCTTCAATGCTAGTTACAGCTATACTATACACTTTTGATTAGAATAATTCAACATCAATCAAGTTTTTGATGTTGTTTTCAAGGATTGTAATATAATGAAAACCTTATTTTTTTTAATCTAGTCGTTTTTAATGAATTTTTTTTTCTTTTCTTGTTATATTTATTTGTTTGTCCTTATAGTTCTCCTTCTTAATCTTGTTTTTGTGACTTATTTTTATGATTTGGATATTCATTTTCATAGCCACTAAACAAAATGGAAGGTTAAAGACGACGTAATTCTTAAGGGAATTATGACATGCTATTGATTGTGCGGTATTGGAAACATATAACGAGAGGCTTAGTGACATGTATTAGAAAGGTCAACCAATATTTATGGTGTGTTATGACATTTATAGAGGTAATCACTCTAATCATGAATGTCACGCACTAAACTATATTATAGGGGCATCCATTTTCCACAGAGAACTAGCCCCAGGATATGTCATATGAGAATTCTTATTATCAAGAATAAAGTAGTTATTATAAATTTAAATGGAACAAGCAGGTGGAATGATGTATGACCCATTATCTCTTTTTTTTCAAGTGTAAATCTTTTCTTATATTCGTGTCTTCCATGTCTAATCTATCCTTGTGTTTTTCAATTTGCCATCAATTCCCATCAAAGTTCCTAAAATATTCTCACAAATATTTTTTTCAATATGGGAAATAGAAAATTATGCTTTTTTTAATTCCAGCAACACTTCGCTTTTATTTTCTATTATTTAGGTTTTATCTTGGTGTAATGTCACCTAAATGTGATAGTTGGTAAACCACATCATCACCAGACAAGTGCAAAGGAACTTCACCCAATTCTACTTTGCCATTAAACAATTTTCTTTTTTTCCATCTATGCCTATGTTTTAAGTAACGATGATGTCCATATAACATATTTTACTTCATAGCTTCATTAAATAAATTTGATAGTTACACGCAAGAGAGGCCATATACCCTTTAGTGCTCCATCCAAACAAATTCTTATAAGTTGGAAAATCATTTATAGTCCACAAAATTGTTGTATGCATTATAAATGTTTCACCTTCAACAACATCAAAAGTTTCTAATCCAACCTCCCATAAAATTCCGTGTATATATCAAAATCCTTACTAGGACTAATAAGCCCTGGAATAAATAAGGACAATAAAATACAAGATTCCTTCATACAAGTCTATGAAGATAAATTGAATGGCACTAGAATTACCAGCAACATGTTGTAGGAAGTACTCATATTATAGAAATAATTAAATCGATTTGAGGCTAAACCAACTCGAACATTACAACAATCCTATGTAAACCATGGAAACTTTCCATCAAAGTTTTTCCGTGTCATTGAGTCTACTGGATGATGCATAATGTTATCATCAATGTGTTTTTCATTATGCCACTTTATATCTATGGTTGTTTTTGCTGACATAAAAAGCCTTTGTAGTCATGGTTTAATAGGGAAGAATCTCAAGATTTTATATGGTATCTTTTTCCCTCTCCTATGATCCACTCACCACATACCATAAATGGGACACTAATTAAGATCTTTACTGTCTTTCCAAAATATAGCACAATCATACTTACAAGTATGTATTGATATATATCCTAATCCAAGGTCTCTTAACAATTTCTTTGCATCATTGTACGATTTCGCAATTTGTGTCCAACAAGTAATGAGTCAATTAACATATAAAAAGACTTGTTACTCCTTTTGTTATAAACCTTAAAATGCAATAACTTGAAAACTAAAGATAGTTTAGACAAATTTGAGCATCCTGGATATCACTCTTCTTGAGCAACTTTTAATAACTTCCTAAAATTATCTTCTGTAATACTACCAATTATGTTTGGTAAACCAGTTTCATTCATAGTCTCCATATAATTCCCATAATCCTTTAACATCCTGCCAATCTCATCATCACTATCATCATTAATGTCACAACATTCTACACCATTATTGCTAATATCATCAACAATTGTACCAACACTTTTACTGTAACCTACTTCTGAGCATTCGCCATGATAAGGTTATAGAGTATAGAATTTATCTATACCTTAGATTAACAAGTGATTATATAGCACATCTTGACTTTGAATGTTCACATTTAAGCAATATATGCATGGCAACGAATACAACATTCACCATCCCTTTGATATTTTACAAATTGCATAAAACTTTTAATTCCTTCTACGTATTCAGTGGACCATTTTCAATGTGACATCCAAATTTTGTCCATCTAGCTATACAATTAAAAGTAAATAACTAAATTACCAAATGCAATCTTTATTCTGTATAACATAATGATAAATTAATACAAGTTAATAGTTCTCAATTAATTAGTACAAGTTCATGTACTAAGTTTGAATTCAATCAAACACTATGGTACATGACATTGTTAGATCACATAAATAAAAAAAGTGACTTCTTGTTGTGACTCCTAAGCATGTGGAATATTTCACTGATAAGCCTCATGGGAGTTGTATCACAAGTTTCTAGCCTATATACCATCCTAGCGGTTTATTATGCCTCGAATCATCCATTAGATATTAAACTCATTCCATATGCAATAAATACTTATGTTATTCGTAGAGTTAGGTCTTAGGACTTAAAATGTAAAAAGTGTTTATAACTATCTGATAGGGCTTAAAATGAAATTTATATGCTTAGAGTGAACCTTAGGACATTAAAAAGAAAAATGAGTAGAGTCAAGCCTTAGGTCTTTGGAAATGGATAAAATGCCTCGAAAAGATCTTAAGGTTTTAAAATAAAGAAAATTTTTATAATGAATTATTGTCCTGAAATTGAAAATTAAATACTTGGAGTTGGAACTTAGAATTCAAATTGGAATTAATATACCTAAAACAAATACTACAACTTGAAAGTTAAAATATAATGCTTACAACTCGGTCTTGGAGTTTAAAATAGAGAAAATGTTTAGAGCTAAGTCTTAGGCTTTTTTACTAGTAAATAGATTGACACTTGTTGATAGGATTGTAAGATAGGTCATTGACTTACAATCAATTATTAGTATAATGTCAATAGAAGCATATGATATATAGAAATTATACAAGCAGAACATATGAAACACTTTAACATAATCGTAACAAAACTTTCATGAAACACTTTATACACATTATAAATTCATCCCAAACTAACTAAAAAAATCGTGTCTTTTTCCTTTCTTCACTAGTATTAAGGCATTTGAAGTAAAATCCAACCATTGATATTCCAAACAATCACAAACAACTCAAAAAACATTGAACAACCCATCCAACATCAAAGCTTAAAACACCAAAAATGCAAGCACAAAAATACCCAAGAACAAAAATTCAACAACTTGCCTAGACCAACGATTCACTGGAGACGATGGAAGCAGACAACAACACTTGGTGGACAAGAAAATGAAGAAGATAAAAGGATGGAGAATGGAGAGAAAATAATGAACTTGCGCGCAGGAGAGGAGAGGCCAAAAAAATTGCACAATTCGTCGCCAAATGCTAATCATCAGTTGAATATTTGGTTACTAATTTATAAAATCGTTACCCTTTGAATTTACATGATGCAAAAATCATCGCCAAATGTTAAACATTATCCAAATATTTGGCTACCAATTTACAAAATCGTCGCCAATACTATATTTTATATTTTGCTAAAAATTGTAAATAATAAAAAAAATTACTATAGAATTTATATATAATAAATACAGTTTTGTGA
>JANIHY010000006.1:54181808-54194518 GCA_027479065.1 Erythroxylum brevipes | reverse complement strand
TTGAAAACATAAGGTTAATAGAGTAACATTTTATATCTCAGGGTTTAATTAGCAACTTTCGTATAACACAGGGGTCGTTACAACAATTTTGTCGATTAAAATGTCACGGGAACTCAGGGACGACGAGAATATGATTAGGAGGAGTTCAAAAAAGATGACATTATCCTGATTCTTAATTCAACTTGGACTCAAATTCACTATTACTGAAAAGAAAACAAGAACATATTAATTTAAATCCTCAATTTGTTTTCAAAATAATTCTTTGACTTGTCTTTTTAATTTAATCCGTATTTCTCCTAAACTCAATTAGTAGACAGTAGTTTCCGTACTTCGTAGTTTGACCAGTTTCGGATTCTCTTGTTCGTAATCCAGACCTAGAAGAGATTCCATCAAATGTCATAGCTCTGTCAAATACGCAGCTGTACACTCTTCCACGTGGCATAAAATTATTGTTTTAAACCCTCACGAAACCAATAGCTTCAATGCTCGATTAGTACACATCTACGCCTCACCCGTTCCTGATCAAAGCCCCCTTTTAAGTCCCCTTGCCACTCGTAGTGTTCTATACTCTGTAGTTACTTCCACTTTCGACGGTCTCTGAAGCCAGAATATCCACGATGCCTACGCCGGCGATGACCTTATCCGCCGTCAAGGCATACGCCTTGCCTCTCATCCTCTTCTCTCTCTTCGTCTTCTACCAGCTTGCCGTTTTACCTCGCTTTTTCCCTCCTTCTCACTATGACGGTATGTGTGTATGTTTGGCTTAAATCTTTGTTGTGTTCTGTTACGGTTCTGTGATTTGAATTTTTATGTTGTGGTGATAAACTTTCGTAGTTTTGGGGATCAAAAGGTATGGTTCCGTTGAGGAAGTGAAAGAAGCGTACGAGAAGCTTTCTTCTAATTGGTATTTCGGTGGCTCTGCGTTCTTGTTTCTATAAGTTGTTTCTATTAATATCTTATTCATGATTGGCTTCTAAGAAAGAGCAAAACGTGTTTGATTCAGGAATTCTGGCGTGAACGTTCCTTCTACAATCGATTTTATAAAGGTCTGCTAAATTCTCCATATATATATATATATATATATATGGTATGGATGTATATATAGCTGGTTCTTTGGTTAATAGTTTTTCCTTTTCTCGGATTTGTTGTAAGGTGCTTCAGATCAGATATGCTTATGAGTTACTCACTAATCCTTTATGGAAACGAGACTATGACATATTTAGCATTGACGAGCAACATGTGAGTTCTTGATTTCTTTTGGTTCCGTTTTTGTATTGTGTTTGTTCTCTGATCACTATGTTCCATATTTTTCAGAATTGTTACTGATGTTTAACTAGGTATTAATTTTATTGGCTTTAGGATTTTATTGAGAAGATAGCAGCTCAATATGCTGGGGAAGAAGACTTTTCTCGTATAAACCTTCCATTTCTAGATGCTAGCGCTTCTGGTAAGTTATGATACTCATCCTAATTTATTTGGTGGATTTTCCTTTTATGTAATTCATAGATTCAGCTAATGCAAGTGGACTTATTGTTGGACGACTTTGACTTGTATCAGATCATGGAGACTATGCTTCCAATGTCATTACATCTCAGAACTTTACAGCTTTGTTCAATGATTCTAAGCCTTCTCTTGTTCTGGTAATCCTTTTCTTTGTTTTCCTTTAGTAAGGTACACTTCCTGCTTTAGGTTTTCTTTCTATTTCATAAATATGGCTGTATGCTTATAGATCTGTCTGTCAGTTGCCTCACCATGCTGATACTTGCGTCTTTTGTCTGAATTTCAGGAATAAAATAGAGATTTTACTTTTCTTTTACTTTTCTTTTTTTGTCATTTGGTGGTAGGGTGGGTGGGGATTTAAGGGTTGCAAAAGATTCTTTTTCAAATTCAGAAAACATGTGTATGGGTTGATAACACAATTGTCCATTATTTAGTAACTTTTTGTGGTACTTCTGTTAGGCTATATAGTATATTCTATAAAATTGGTTTTCAGTATTTGATTGATTCTTGTTGTTGATGCATCCTTGTGAATCATATTGATTGGGATTTGAACACAGGTATATTCACGCGGGAGCAGCCGTTGTGCTCGATTCTCTGTTTTGTGGAAAGAAATTGGTACATTCACCAGGCACTATGTTATACGTGAAAATTATAAATTTTGAAATGTCAAATATTCTATATTTAGGTTATATTGTTAAAGTTGAATAGTATAATGTGATGAAATTGCATACTTAAAATTGTCTTTCGCGGCACTGTGGGTAAACTTGTGGCTAAATGATTAACATATTTGTATAGCCTTCGCCTTAAGCTCCGTGTTTTATTGGTTCTTGTATGCTCAATCTAGAATAAGTTCAGCTGTAATGATGGTGAAGCATGCTTCATTTTTGAATGAGTGATTGGTAATAAGTTGGGCACCCAATACTTTAAGCAGTAGAACTGGTAAAATTTATGATTAGGATTCATTATCAATTCAAGATAAAATCATGAACTTTCTTGATAGTTCATTTTTAGTTTTAGGGTTGATTTGTTGAGAATAAAAAGGATGACGATTAATTTGTAAAGTCTGAAAAGTTTTAGTTGTAGCAATGCTTTGTTCCAATAGCACTTTACATATTCCTCAAGAAAAACCATTGATGCATGTGTGATCTAATTCATTTTTTTTTTGTGGTAAATTGTGTGATCTAATTCATTGGTTTGACGTTTTCCCTGGTATTACCATTGAAAAAGGACTCATAATTTTCTTTCATTATAACTAGTATTTTTAATGAGGTGATATTGAGCTTATAATTGTTTCCATTCATGTGATGTGCATTTCATGGTTCTTTATTCTCCCATATGAAACTGTCTGTGATAGTAGCAAGCAGCATTTTAAGTGTGATATTTTATGTTTTTTACTTTCACTGTTTCTACAATCAGCTGCTTTGTTGGATGGGGTTGTTAATACTGGTATGGTTGAGCTTGGTGATGTTAGACTTGCAATGAGCTTGGCTGAGAGAAAGCCAACTGGACAATTGTTCTTCCGGAATGGTGAGTCAGTTTATCCGGAACAAATAAAAACTAAACGCTACTAGATAGTGAATATGAATACATTTAACTTTGAGTTCTCTGTTCACTTTTACGTTAATTGGAGTATGATTGGAGTGTGAAGATTTTAGTCTTGTGTGATTCCTGAAATTTAACATGGAGAAAAGGCTTTGTGAATTAGTTAACCTAATTGACTCTTCATTATACATGTAGGTATATTGGATATATTTATTGCAAAATATATCATCATATAGTAGCAGTATGTATTTCCAGTTGATGCTAATTGAGGAAGTTGAAGAATTGATAAATTGCTATAAAGTAAGGAAATGGAGGATAAGAGGAGTTATTTGTCAAGTGAGACTGAAAGTAGTTCTATTCTAGGAGCTCTGGTACCTTTGGTGTTCATGCCCCCAATAGCTATGAAGTGTCATTCTTTAGTTTGACATCTTATGAAAACTAGTAAAAGAATGCATTGATCTCGTAATGCAGTGTCATGTCATTCAATTTTTTTTTTTGTGCCTTTCATGTCCTTTCAAAATTCTTGCACAGATAACAGGAAATAGTTATGATGTCCAAAGCCTGCACCAACTAACTAAAATTTTCAGGTCTTAGTAATTACTGTGACATCCGTAACATACTGCTATTTTTATGCTTCAAAGATGAACGTGAACATAGAAAATATCTATTCTCAAGTAGTCGAGCATTTGAATTGTATTCTTCTATACTGTATGATTTAAGTATCATAATTGATTGATAATGACTAATATTTTGAGTAATAATTTTGTATTAAGGCCAAAAAGTATCTATTCTTCTTAATTTGACCTCAGGTTGATAAAGGTGCCTTTTTACCTGGATTTCGTTTGTATGTGAAGTCCTTTAATTACTCAATTTGAAACTCTTATTTTTCATAACGTTTTTGTTGTTCTTTTGGTTGAGCCCGAGCACTTCTCTCTTGCTTATTCAAACAGAAAGACCATGATGATTCTTGTTTTTAACTTGGTGAAATGCTTACAGGACTTCCTTCACTTCTTGCTGTTCCACCAGGTTGCAAAACATTAGATTGCCTTACTAGGTGAGTAGGTAATTAGAGATTGCTTACTGGAAATCACCAAAATGTGATATTTGCTCAGAAGAAATAGAAAGAACAAAAGGCGGAACAAAAGGATGCATTAGTTTTGAATTTAATTGCAGAATCCTTGAGCCTGGCATTTAATATTGTAATTGAACTAAAAACTTGTTTTTGTTATCAGGTTTGAGGGGGATCTCTCTGTTGATGTTGTTACTGATTGGTTTACAACAACTATACTTAACTTGCCTCGTATTTTGTACCATTCAAAGGACTCACTGGTAATTTGGAGGCACTCTTTGAAGTTCATTATACCGTCTTGTGTGATATTTTTCTTTTTTCCCTGGATACTATGAACAATTATTTCAGAATGACATCACAGCCTTTCTAAAGATGAATGGCCATTTGAATGCCATCTTTATTTCTATATGTGTCAATTCAAGGCATATTCTAAACTGACAGAAATCATTGCAGTTATAGTTCACATTGTATTGTTACCAATATTTGAGGGTGATGTGGAATTGTAGAGAGCTATCTTTGTCAGGAATCTGGTGTGTGCATGTTGGTTATCCATCATGTCAACATCACCAATGACTGAACTAGTGATTCTTTGTTCATATTTGGAGTAATTACAGCTTGACTTTATCGGCGTCTAGTATCTTTTTCTTCCGTCTTTTATCTGCTTACTGCTAGTAATAACATGAAACTGTTTCTTGGTACCAGGCAGATAATTTTCTGCGGAAAGGTGGTCATCATAAAGTAAAGTCCTCACTTCCCATTCTTCCATATCTCCAACACTTCTGCAACCATTCAGATATGTTGCTATCATATTTTTTATGATTACTTCCCCTTGCCTTTTATTTTGCATTGACCAGCAAGTATATTTCTGTTTGTATTTCCCAATAAGGAAACCTGTAACTCATTGTGGATATAATTTGTGGAAAATACTTATATTTCCTATTCATCTAAGCACTACACGGCAGTTCTGATGCCTGTTTCACTTAAACTCACTCTTTTGTTTCTTTTTTATTCTTTACTCACACTACCATATTTATTTATAGATATCTTGTATAGGGAGACAACTTATTTCAAATTTTATATTTTCACCAATGCTATGCATACTAATTTTTCTGTGATAATATTGCTTGGTTTTGAGATGTTCGAAGCATGGAAACTGCCTCTGTTTTGTGGTGAACTAACACTGAGCCGCTTAATTGAGGCTTGAGGATGCAGCTAGCCCTCTGAATCACTATCTTTCACTCGAAAATGGAGAGGGAGAGAGCTTTCATAACTTTGCATACATCTTAGGTATTTCAATTAGTTTCTTGATCTTTCAATAACATACAATGGCTTTATTATTCTGACTTCAGGTGAAGATCATATTCTTCTCAAAAACTGGGAAACGCGCTACTCCATTTGTTCGTCAAATTGCTAAAAATTATTCGAGTTATGCTTCTTTCGCATTTGTATTATGGAGAGAAGAGGATTTCTCTTTTTGGTGGAATGTGTACGTGATTATGCTTATTATTTCTCTTGTCAAATTGGATGTATTTTACTTCGTTAACAATTACTTCCAATGCATTTTTTATTGTTGGAAAAAAGTGAATATCTAGTGAGGCATTTGCTTGACAGATTTTAGCTTATGGATGAGCAGGTTTGAGGTAGAATCTGCCCCTGCTATTGTAGTCTTGAAAGACCCGGGTGTGAAACCAATTGTTTTTCATGGTATGTCAATGCATATGTTTTTCCATTTCATTTTGTTGTACAATTTTGGGAATGTATCCTGAGGCTCAAGCTGCAAGCTTATGTTCATATTGCAGGATTGATTGACAATACAGAGTTTCTGGATATCATGGAAAAGAATAAGCAACATGGTATTGTTAGTTTTTGTTTAGGAGTTACTAGTTTCTTTTTCACTTTTGTGGCTGTACTAATCATACTACTCAATGTTTTGACTTTCTAAAGGATAATTAGTTGGCGTCTTGTGTGTTTTCTACTGCATAAAATTATGTTTCTTATGTTCTGAAGCATTTTTCATGATTGCTTCTTAACAACCTATGTTTCTCATCAATGATTGTTCTGTATATAATTTCCTGCTTCATTCTCTTGATTATTGTTTTTTTCTTATACTTGACTCACAGGTTTCATGTAACTTGTACTTTGATGTACCCTGTTTTATATTTCTTTGATTGTCGATAATCTTTTTGTTTCAACTAAGGTGAAAAGTTAATTTAGGGACTTATTGTGAGCTCTAAATTCATTTGCATCATAGAGAAAGAGTTTACCACAGCATGTATCTACCTCAGTTTTGGTATTCACAGCACTTGTATAAATGCCAGTTAATCACAGCAAATAAATCTGTTTGGCATATATTTTTGGCCCATAATTTATTTGGTATATTGCCTTCATTTTCACATCACCATATATGACCAACCAATAGAAAAAGAATGGAAGTATGTTGAAGTTTTAATCAATTTATCCTTTCTATAATACTTTCTTTTTCAGTTAAAATAGTAGTTTTGGGTGTAAGTTTATATTTCTAAATGATGTGGCCTTATTGATTATATATTTAAAATATTGACTGTTCATGCTACCTTTGCAAATTTCATGTTCGACTGCAATTTTCTGTAAAGATGCTCATAAGTGTTTATGTTCTCAGAACTTCCTCAATTAAGAAGTGTTACATCAAAGGAGCTTGGCTGTGATCCCCGAGGTCATTCACGTGCTGGAAATGATGTGGTATCATGGTATTGTGTCATCCTAGCAGGGAGACTGAGCCCTGAAGTTGACAAAATGCGTGCAGTAAGCAACTCTTCTCCTTCCTCCCTCCTTTTTTAAATCATAGTTTACATTTTGGTTGTTTGGTTGATTGTTATCAAGCTTATGGATTGGATCAGATGGAACTAACAGAAACAAGTTTAGTAGTGGACTGACAACTGAGCTTTCATTTCATAATTCAAAATTTCATCCAACGACCTTTTGAGCTTTCATTGCATAATTCAAAATTCCATCCAACAACCTTTTATGGATTATTTACTAGTTTCAAACAGTAAGCCTTTGCAGCATATCAAAGTAACTAAAACTACTTTATTTAATCTATTATTTCTTCTTTGAATTTCATAACCAAAATTACAACTGTGTCAAAGGTGAATCGTTGGGTACAAAATTTACCATGCACCTTTCTTTTTATCTTTTTCTTCAAGTTTCAACTGAGGAGGTAGAGTAACAACATGTATACTTAATATAGCGAAATTTTATCATCTCATTTCTCTACCACATATTGTTATGAATATTCAGATCTGATGCTGATGTTTATTTCTTTTTCTACGAATACGGTGAATTACATAAATCATAGACAATGCGCAGAGTCCAAGAACTATTAACAAATGAAAATTCCAGTGCTGATGATGATGATGAATCCAAATTGTTGGCATCTGTGCTGAAGAGTAAGCGACTGACATTTGCTTGGCTCGATGGGGAAGCCCAACACGTGAGTTCTACTACTATCCTTGTCCTCAAATACGGTGCATCCATGTTTCAGTTTATGGGATTTATTATTTTCCGACCTTTGTGGGCTTTACCAGATATATCTTCTTGAGTACAGAATCACCAGTTGCTATTTGGTTTAATATGTGAAGATATGGATCAATAAATGTCTGTAACTATAGGAGTGGGATGTTGCAACACTCATTTGTTTGTATAGAATAGAAGAAAAGATAGAATACTGCATCAGTATGGCACAATTAATTCCTTGTGATGATAACCTTTCACTCCAGCAGCATCATCTTGATATTGCTGTTGAAATTGATTGAAATGTATGATTTCTTTTTTAAGCATGCTCTTTTCACTATTAACATTCAAAACATTGTTGGACCTTAAGCAACTAACAATAAGGGATTTTTATCCAGAAATATTGTTTTTTCTATCTACACTCAGAAACCATATATGACACTTGTGGACCAAGGAGGGATGTGGTTGATATACCTAGGTTGTTTATTGTTCGTTACAAGAGGAATGCCACTCAAGAGGAGGTTAAGATTCAGCACAAGCCAAAGAATATATTTAGTGTATTTGAAGATGAAGATGTGGATCCTGCATCGCAGCTTGTAGCAAGGTATAACGGCTCAGAGGAAATTTCAGAGGTATGACCACTATGTAAGATTGCTGGGTACTGTTCTTTGGCTCGTTATACTTGTCAGGAAATGTCCTTTTCCTTTACTGGTTGCAATGTAAATTGGGCTGCATACTAGAATAATTCTCATGGATTACACATTAAGGGTTATTCCTTCCCTTTCTCAAACTTCATCGATTTGAATCTAAATCTGAGAATCGCTAGGATGGCACTCTCCTTTTGGAGAGAGAGTGTCAACCAAGCTTTCAAAACATGAGAATCAGTAGGATTTTGGCACCATTTCCTTTGAAGAAAGAATGTGACAAGGTGTTCCTTCTGCCTTTTTTATCAAATGAATAAAGATTCATAACTTCCTGTATTGTATCAAATGAGAAAGAAAACTGATACAGTTGGGACACAACTAAGCTGCTTAATGGGATTATACAGTTACAGAATCTGGACTTATGTTTCAAATGATTAAAACTGTTACATGCCCTACATAGCTACCATAACATAGTCCACTGTCTTCGCACTGCAAAATTGTTTTACATCTTGACCTGCCACCTCTATTTCATGTATCCCTTGTCCAAAAAGCCTAAATCACAAAACTTTGAAGCATGAATTCACTCGCAGAAGGTCGTTTTCCTGATTTTGAAGCACAATACATCCATGGACTTATGTAACATGTCCCCAACCTGGCTATTGTGCTTATTGCTTTTCCTCCTTTCCTCATCTCTTGCAGCCATTGTGTTCTAAGACCTTTTAATTTCATTCTTCAGCTTTTTTCTGGGACTTACCTTGTACATCTACCTCTGTCGATTTTTCAGACCTATCCTCTTTACTTCATTACGTATTCGTTTTTCTAACCATGGTGAAGATACTAGGAGTTTTGGTGTGGTCTGATGTGGCAATTTTAGTCACTTAGAGCTGCTTTGTTGATCAGATCATTTCTATCCTAAGATAATCATCTTTTACATTCTAGTAAGGTTTGGGAGTTGATTGAAAGATTTGAGTCTTTAGGATTTCAATGAAGGCAAAAGGTTTATGAATTCCTGTATGGTTATCCCTTTTGTTGTTGCTTATCATTTCTGTTGCGACTTGTTTCAAGCGTCTGAGCATACAATACCTGGTAGTGCATTTGATGCCTTGTTTCTGTTATCTATTGGCACAGATCATTCAGTGGATATCAATGACAGTTTGGGATGGTGATACCAGGGACCTCCCTTTCTTTGTAAGTTTTTCTTTTTCTTATGATCTAATCTACAAGCAGCCTAATTTTTGGATGGCTGCTTCAAGGTTACTATCTCTAATCTGATGTGGAGTTCTGCTCTGTATTCCTCAAAACGTATAGACTGACATGACATTTAGAGGTCAAATAGCTTAATGGGTAAAATTTCTAGCCGTAAGAAGGATGCTTGGCTGATAAATAGTATCAGCAGAACTTTCAAAAGGAAGTTTTATGGAAAGCAGACTTAACCTCAAGCCACGCTTACACTGCTAGTTATGTAATGAAAACAAAAAAAGGAAATGTATCTAAGACCATTATTCACATTTTCCAAATCTTTTGTATTCTAATTCTATGTAATAAATACAAGTCAGACCATGTAGGTTTCATATTGGTTTTAATATTGAGTGCAAATAAATCCCTGGAGCTTTATTGTTGCACAATTTTCATAGTGTTTTCTTTAAATTGTAATCGTGTTTTGGTGCAGACAACAAGAACTCCTGATCTTGTTCCAGAGGATTCGGATCCTATTTGGTCAAAAGGTTCCCAAGGCATTTTTTCTAAGAGCAAGGGAATAAAGCACAAGATCCACAACATGTCGAACGGAATTCATGATTGTGTTGGAGATCCAAGGGTTGGCGCATTATTACTTGTGGGAGTTTTAGTGTCTTCTGCTACTATATGGCTAAAAAGAAATCAACCAAGTCGTCCTAGTCCACCAAGTCAGCCAAATCAATCAACTACTGACAAGGTGAGGCATATGCTTATGTGTACTTTTTTGACGGCTATATTATTGTACCATATACAGCTTATGTATGAAGCTAGAAATACACGTTCATTTGGAAACATCCCTATGGAGTGTTGAGAATAAAATGACATAGTTCACATTATTCAGATCTCAACCTTAAACCATCTTTAGAGTTGCAAAACACGTAATTGCGCTCATAATCCTGATCCTTTTCTGTCAGCTTCTGTTTGGACTTTCACTGTGTCATGCATTTCTCTGTTATTATAAAAAGTTGTATACTAAAGATGCTTCTAGTTTATTGTACAATCATTATCCCCTTCTTTTATGTCAAGTTTCAGATTTTCATGCTGATTTTTTGTGTTCTCATGTTAATTGTTGTGCTGACACTGCTGCAAACTGTGTCAGGATGAGGCAACACAAAGGCAGAGAGACAGGGCGCGAAAAGCGTCAAAAGAAGACGCACCTACCTCTATCACGGACTTTGAACCAAAAGATGCTTACCAGATGCCACTGTTGGATTCTGATTCTGAGTAATGCAAGTAGGTTCTTTGATTTTCCATAACAAGATGGTTGACCGGCAGCTAGATTTCAAAATCTGCTAGTTAATTCAATTATACAGGATATAGCCCAGCGAATTTAGATGAGTTATTGCTAGGGAACAGAGAAATCAAAAGAAGGCTCTCGCTTTTCCTCTTAACTAGTTACAGGCATGTTCTTATTTGTATACAGAAAACGAATATCGAATTCCGCACCATAGTGGTTACTTTTCATTTTACCACGTAAAAGTAATTTAATTTTCAGGCGTTAAAGCAAGTGGGCCTAATACTCCAATACGAACACTGTCTAACGGATCCTAACCTACCGGACTCCACTTCCCTCTCTAAGTCCTTGGGCCAGCCTACTTGCTCCAGGCCCACTACCGATGACTCTCCTACGGACATCTCTGCTCTTCAGTCTTCCGTTACTTCCTCTGCTCCTGCTACCACTAGAGCATCTCTTCTCCAACAAACTTGTAGCTGTACATAACTAATTTCTGTTTGGTCTGTAAGAATAATTTGTCTTATTCTAGAATGTTTCAAGTTGTATATATTACACTCGACGTAATAAAATAAGTAAGAAGAAAGGATTTCATTTCATACTACTCGTTTTCCTTTCTTTTCATGGTATCAGAGCTTCCATATTGACAAACGTCATAATGGCTCAAGACTCATCTTCAACCTCCCACCAAACTCGTCAATCACAAATCTCTGCTCCTCTTTTAGATTTTCCAGCCTTGGCAAAAACTCTGAATTTTAACTTACCAATCAAATTGGACAGAACTAATTTTATCAACTGGAGAGCACAAGTGACAGAGACCATTCGAGCACTTGAACTAGAAGATTTCATCTCTTCAGATGTGTCTCCACCTCCAAGAGTCATTCCAGAATCTGCTTCAACTTCAGCAGAAGCTTCTCAGACTGTCATAAATCCAGAATACCGTTTATGGCGCAGATCAGATCAGCTCCTACTTTGTTGGCTTCTTTCCACGATAAGTGAGAATATGGTAGGTCAGGTAAATCAATCCTCCACCTCCCTTGAGTGCTGGAAAATTCTTGAAAACCTGTATGCACAAACTTCCATGGTTCGGGTTCTGCGGCTAAAACAACAATTGTCAACAATCCAAAAAGGCTCACAGACTATTTCAGATTATATTCAAAAGATAAAATCAATTGGAGACTCTCTCATGGTGGCAGGACATCCAGTATCAGATCATGAGCTTATCCTCAGTGCATTAAATGGTCTAGGCCATGACTATGATCCAGTTGTTGTTCTCTTAACATATACATGGACAAATGCAACTCTACAAGATGTACAATATAGTCTTATGATGCATGAAACCAGGCTTGAACAACTAAATACTGCATCTCACACTCTAATTGTCTCTTCTCCTTCAGCCAATCTTGTCTCATTTAACAAAAACAACACTCACACCAGAAATCAAGGAGGTCACCATACATTTCGAGGAAGGGGTGGTCGTGGCAGAGGAAGGTGGACTGGTTCAAATCGCCTATACTGCCAACTATGCCAAAAACTAGGCCATGATGCCCTTCGGTGCTACAAGAGATTTGACCAATCCTGGCATGGAAATCAGCAAATGAAGCAATCAAGTTCATCAACGCAATATCAGTCTCAACACACTGGACAACATCACACATACAATGGAACACCACAAACTTTCTTAGCTCAAGCAAACACTAATCCTGACTAGCCTAGTGCCTCTACTTGGTATGTTGACTCTGGAGCTACAAATCATGTCACTGCTGACCTAAATAATCTCTCTATCGGGTCAAACTATACTGGTAATGACCACATCACAGTAGGTAATGGAGACTCTCTTCCTATTACTCACATTGGCTCATCTTACATTCAATTCAAAGACAATAAACACACACCATTATCTTTACATCAAATACTTCATGTGTAAGTGTAAGTCGACTTGTATATGTGATAAGTCGACTTATGCATTGTAAGAGTGTTAGAGTAGTGCCCTAAAGAC
>JANIHY010000006.1:54151538-54170188 GCA_027479065.1 Erythroxylum brevipes | reverse complement strand
TGCTTATAAACTTGTTCAACATGCTTCCCCTCTTGCTCCTCTTGAATCCTCTCTTAATTTCCTTTAACAATAGCCACAAAATCCCCAAATCAAAAGACATCCAAATTGACAAACCCATAACACATAATCACCAAAATTCAACTTAGAAAACACAAACTCATACCAATTTTAAGTCAAATAAACCAAAATCTCATCAAAACTCAAAGATTAAAACTAATCTCTTACCTTAATCTTCTCCATTTTTGAATTTCTCTTAGCTTGGAAGGAAGCTCTTGACTTCTTCCATCTTTTCCTTCATGAATCAACGAAAAACCTTGCTTGAAAACCCCCAAAATCCGAAACCCTAGCCCTTCTTCTTCTTCCTCCCCCGAATCTCTTCTTTCTCTCTTCTTTCTTCCCTTTCTTTCTTTCCTTTCTCCCAATTTCGTGGCTTACTTCTCTTCCAATGTTAGCCCCTCCTTTTATAGTGCCATGTCATTAAAATGAAAGACAATTGACCAATTTGCCCCTCCATGTAAGGCTAAATCCCTAACTCTTTAAGTGGTGTTCCAAAAATGCCCCTGAACTTTACTTTAAGTCATGCTTACTTTTGGACAATATTATAATCATCAATTTGAAGGAATTAACCAAAAATCCCTTCTAGAACATTGTTCCTCCTTGTCTTAATTTCATAATAACACCAAAATCATTTAATTTGGATCATTATACCAAAAGTTATGCTCCAAATAGTTCAGACATGTCTTATGTTAAATCATTTTCCAGCACGTTATTTCTATCCAAAAATTGACATTCTTAAACACAAAATTGAAACTCGATGTCTTCCTAACAATTGTAATCAAGAATCTCCTCATTTGGATTACTAGAGCAAAAGTTATGGCTAAAACACCGAAGCATGCGCGATGAACATGTTCCAACTACATTTTCCAGCTTATGCCTTCTAACATTTCACATACAATTTGTTCTAACTTCCAAGAAAAGTTTGGGGTCCAACATATTTTGAATAAAATAATTAAAGTAATTAATACATAATTAAAGTCCTAATCTTATAAATACCAATAACAAATAAAGTCGATCAAAGAGTTGATTAAACTAAATTGAAAATCAAAGATCAATTAATTAAGCACAAAAAAATTTTAATGGAAAACATGTTAAATTAAGAAATTAAGTAATAATCAAGAGACCAAAGTAAAATCAAGAACAATTAATTCGTTAAAGAATAGTAAAATTTAACCACTCCCACATTCCTAGGAATTAGGTAAAACCTTAATTAAGTTAAGTTTATTATAATGAGAAACAGAAGACTTGTGCCCTCTACCAACATTTGGTTTCCTTTTACAAATAGGTCAAGTTGGGTTTACAAGAAAAACTAAAGAAAAAGCAATTACTGTGACAAATGTTAGGGGAAAGGTTGTCCTTACCGAATCAATGCATCTGGCAGAGAAATGTTGGAGAAAACTGATGATGGTGTGAAGAGTGAGAGCCAGAGACGAGTGTAAGTGAGACTAGACTAGAGAGTGGAGAAAAGAGACAAGCGCTTGAGAGAGAGTCATTGGGCATGAGTGAGACCAGACGAGATAGTGATGCTGCGTGAGTGAGAAAGAATAGTGGGAGGAGAGGACGAACTTGCTGGTGTGGAAGTGAGAAAGTATCATGGGAGGAGAGGATGAAATTGTCAAGTTGAACAATTTGTTGTGTTTATCTATTCCAGACGTACGTGGATAGGTAAAGACAAGGGTTAGTTATCTTTATCTATTCCTTGATAACTATGAATTAATAACACCAAGAATGATTATTCTGTAGGCTTTTTGTTAACCAATCAAAGAATTCCTAATTATTAGGAATAGATGGGTAATGGAATACCTATTACCGTGAAGCAAACAACCAATAATAAAATGGAGAAGATGATGGGTGCCACTTGAACCAGAAGATATAGTAGAGAATTGTTGAAAGATTGGAACCAAAATTGATTCTGATTGTAGCAGAACAATTAAAATTTTTTCATATTTTGATTTCCTAAAAAATGAAGATCAATTTGATACTATTAAATGATTAACAATTAAGTCATAATAAAGCATGAATCTTAATTCATACCTTGTTTCAAATCTTAATCATTTTCTCGTCATATCCTACGAACCGTTTCTAAAACTAGTCTATCTCAATAACTGTAGCTATATAAATGTTCGACCTCTAACAGTATCCACAGAATAGTTGAGAGAATTTTGTAACTCTTACAAAGAGGGTTAAGCCAGAAGTGTTAGCTCCATTAGGGCTTACACCTATTTATAATAAGTTTTAGACATATTAGTAATTTAATTGAAATTAAATTATAATTTTAATTAAACTTTAATTAGAATTACAATAATTTGAATTAAATATCAGTTATACCTAAATTAAGATCCAATATCTAATATTCATCTTTATGTCATTGCTTCTTCCGCCTGAACCAAGGAGTCCCTTAGATGTGATGCAAAGTGGATCTTATTCTATCATTGATTAGAGATTTCTGTATGAAAAATACTAATTGGAGTTTGAAGAAAGGGAAGGAGAAGGATATTAAATATCCCCTATTTAATCATATAGTTTCTCAAACTTTACAATCAAATTTAATTTAATTAAATATTTTTCTCTTTAACTTATTCTTTATATGAGACCCATTAGGTTCCTAAATATGATGACAATGATTATAAAATATAATTAAAATTTATAATTAAAATTAGATAAACTAATCTCCTTTTAATTTATCTTTAATTCTTCAATTAGACAATTTATAACCACAGATCAAGATTAGCACTTAGTAACACATCATGACTACTCAAATATTTAAGAATGTCAAAGCGATTGTGACTAATCTTCACTCTTATGATTTTTCGTATAATTCAATCATTTCTTCATACATGGTTCCGATTAGACATAAAAGCATGAAATTAATGTCTACGATGTTTTGAGTTCAATCATATTAGTTTTCCACCATTAGCTATTAATTCAATTAATGAAATTTGTAAACTATTTACGAAACACCATTCCACTTTAAATAAGTATTTCTCAAATCAATACTAATCGAGAACAACAAAAATTCTTTCTAATTACTTTAAGGTAATGAATCATATCTTGATCACTCAACTATCTCTATATTGTTCATGCTATATCCAGTCACTACTAACTGAATTTTCAATTATTAGAATAGGTAATAAGTAGTATAAAAACATAGCAACCCATATATAAGATAACTTTGGAGAACTCAATTCAAACGATTACTTATATAATCATCACAATGAGAATTTCCATAAATATACTAGTAATATTTCAAATGGATTTCTCATATAAGGTCAGTTCAGTGAACTTGTTCTCTAAAAAGCACCCACATATTTGTTTAAATATCACTATACTTTAGTCTATGAGATCGAATACTTCCTTTATAAGGAAAAACATAAAATATGGTAGTCTTTTTACATTTTATTTGACTAGAATCAATTTAGAGATAATACATAAATGCAATATAAATCTCATAATTATTATCTCATCATAATTTCACTTACAATGTATAATAATCAAATGGACTTTATCATATACATCTAAACATGTCAATATAAAGAATATCTTTAAATTATTTTGTCACTAAACTATAACCAATTGATTAGCTGTAAGGCATAAACTAATAAAAATTTCGTTTAGGATTAATGAGAAGAAGCGCAAGAAGCACATAAGAGATGGTAGGGATGGTTAAGAGTGGTCAGGATGGTTAGGGTTTGGAAAAAGATGGATAGGATTTCCAAATAGATTTCCAGTTTAGGGAAAAAAGAAATTAAGGTTTTTTAAAAATGTTTTTAGATCATATGAAAGAGATAAATGTTTTTGGGAATTTATGATTGATGGTTTTTTTGGTTTAAAATAGTTTAATTAGGATAAATTTATATTATTTAGGTTAAATAAGGAATAATAAATTTACTAGGATTTATTAAAAATTAAATATAATTAAAATTTTAATTTAATTTAATTTAAGTTTAATTTGATATAGACGCCGCTTTGCCACATTAGATATACATAGAATAGTGGGACCCATATATCTCAAAAAAAATAAAATTTGCCACATTTGTTCTAATGTGACGTGTAACATATAAAGATGTAACTTCATCTAAATTTGCATCATTTTAGGGTTTATTTTGAATGTCTTTTTTAATGTTCCAAAATATTAAGGTCTAACTTGTATTTTAATAAAAACATTATAATTAGATTTTTATTTCACATGTTTTTAACTAAAAATANNNNTTCCTTACTTCGTTTTTTACTCTTAAGATTTTTGTTTCTTTATCAAAAAAATTTCATACGATAGTTTCCCTTTTCAAAATCAAAGCTTAAATTTGTTTATGTTCAAATCTCTATAAAATAGTTTAGGCACCTTCATATATTTCATTTTTAAGTCCTATGTAAAACCATAAACTCTTAGGAATTCATCCATGCATTTTAAAATTTTATTTCAATCCCTAGATATCATTCTAGGCATTTTATTTTTAAACTCTAAGTCAAACTATGTATTTAACTGCGTGTTTTATTTTCTTTATTAAACTTACTTTTACTTATTTCATGCCCAAGTTCATTCAAGGAGTGGAACTAGTCCAACAGTAGATTGTATGCTAGATTATTCACCTGATTTGAGGCAAAATGATGAAGTTAGGTGGAAGTTATGTAACACACACAAGTTTACTGTTCAGTTATGCAAACAGTTGTCACTTGATCCATTGATTATGATCCCTTTTTACAAGCTGATATGGAGTTCTGGAACAACTAAGATACACTATTTCATACTCTAGTTAGCTACTAGATAAAAGATAAATATCAAAGATAGGATAAAATTTCAGATCTCAGATAAGTTCTGTCTTTTATGTACTAGTGAGGAAGAATCAATTAACCACATCTTCTTCAAATGCTACCATACAAGTCCACTATGGGAGAAATTTCTCAGCATATTTGAGCTATAAGATATAGAACTCAACTGGGAAGACTATGTGTATTGGATAATTGGGCTAAAATGGAAAAGCAAGGAGGATCTAAAGGTATTCAAGGCTAGTTTTGCAATGCTTTTACATTTCACACGGATGATGAGAAACATTATGTTTTTTGGGAAATCTAAGCTTTATAGTTAATACACTTGGATGGAGTTCTATCTCGAGCTAAGGATGGCCATTTTAACAAAGTTTCATCAACATCTAATCTCAACTTGTATCAAGTAACTAATTAGAATGTAGATAGTGCAAGTACTGTTAATAGATTTTATAGTTAGCTAGTTTGTATATACTCCAACCGTTGGGGATGATTATCACTTACTTTTTGTAATTTTCACCTTTTTGTGAATATACTACTTATTTTCAGAAAACAAACTTTATTTTCCTTTCAAAAGAATCCCCAATTTTATAAAACTCTTTTTCAAACCTTAGTAATTGTTTTGGCTGATAAGATAAAGTACATAAAACCTCACTATTTTTTAATTTAACCCTCAAATTCAATTTTTATTAGAATATTTTTTAATTTATTTCCTTAATTTTTTTCTCTATCTTTTTATAATAAGGTAGAATAACAATTACATCAAACATTCTTTTGATATTTACTCTCTTTCCTAATAAGAACGTCCAAACATGTTAATAAAAGCAAAGAGATAAGGGAAGTTTTTAGACATGGATAAATTCTACCAGTCAGATATAGCCTTATTATTATGTAGTTAGAGACAATCAGGACAATAGTGATAAAAAGGCAATAAATGAGGAAGTAAATTTAGACAATCTTAGAAGAGTGGCATTGCTCTAAAGACAATGAAGAAGATTGAAAAGAATAAAAAGGAAACAATGTAATGGAGGATCATATGAAATTGAGATAGTGCTTATGAAGTATCAAAGGTGAGCAAAAACATATTATGAGGTTTAAGGAGAAAACTTGTAACTATAAGGGGGATTTGTATGGTTTCTTATGCAAACATGTAACTAATGCTATATACCATACCAAAAAAAAGATAGAGGCATTTGTAAATAGTTGCTATATGAATGATTCATTCAATACAGTGCATAAGAGTGTTTTGCTAACTATAAAGGGTTTAGTTTTCTAGCTAGCTAACGAGGATAAAGAAATCCATTTTTTAACTAAGTGAGTTATGTCTGGAAGACTTAAAAAGCAATAAAAAAGAGGAAAAAAGAGCTTTAAAAGCTAAAAAGAAAAATTCATATATTATGACAAAAGGGTTAATTGAAAAAATGTAGAAAATATGACTCGGCTACTTATAACAACAAATCATCCAAAGTTCCCTATCAATCCCAATTTTAAGCTTCGCCTGTTCCTCAAGCTCAATCAACTTTCTTAAACTCAGTTAAGATTATGCTCTAAATAACTTTAATTGGTTGGATTATTTATTATTATATCATGGTTTGTTTAATAACTATTGTATCTCCTTATCCATGGAAGAAAAATTAATAGGCAGAATAACATCGTCAAGGACATACTCATAAAAAAGAATTTTGGTGAAATTGATCGGATGTCTTTCAAAGCTATCATAGGGACTAAAGTTCAAATGTAAATCAATCATCACTTTAAGTTAATTGCAAAAGGAAGTAAGGAGGATGGTGAAAACTCTTTTAAAGAATACAATTAAAGAGATCTTATAGGTTTCTAAAGGGCCTAGGGATAGTAAGCTGGAGTCTTAGTGGCGAAATGAAGATGTACAAGAAAAGTTTAAGATCAACAAGGGTTCTTATAAAGCTCTATTGGATAGCAACACATAGGTAGAAAGAGTAGCTAATAGAGAAATGTACATAACTGACATTGGATATGAAGTGGGACTAGCGTATAACTCATCATAATTGTATTGCAAAGTTCTAAAACAAAATCAACACAATATAGAAGTGTAAAGGCATTAGACTCTTTAGAATTCAAAGACAAATAGAACTACAATTTTAATTATCTTATAACTCTTTTATGTAACCTTAACTTATAAGTATTTTTATCAGGGATTATTAGAGGGAGTTTTTAGAGGTGGGAGAAAGTTAGTGATAAGATCTTAGCAACTGATAAGTGTAAATTGCATCATATTTTAGGGCATAGTTTGATATGTGTTTAGCTATTAATTTAATCATTTGGTATATGTTTAGGTTATAATTGTGTAAGTTTGTTAATTATTTATGTTTTAAGTGTTTTATGGCTTAGTACAAGTCTTTGAGCTTAAATATTAAGTTTTTGAGGTACCCTGATGTGTTTGCTAGTGTTTCAAGATCAAAATCGAAGAATGGAGGAGTTTCGGAGACATTTAGGCCAAAACAACCCACGATCATGACATGTCAGGCCACGATCATAACAAAAGGCTCAAATGTGAGCCATGATCATGGTCTACAGGGCCACGGTCATGGCCTACGTCGAGCAGACGCCTAAATGCTCACGAATGTCAAGTTTTGAGAGAGTTTTTGAACCTTTCGAACCTTGAAAAATCCTAGGGTTATCCAAAACACAAGAGGATATAAAAAGAACAAAAAGAGGCAGCCAAATAGGCTTTTGCATCATCCACATTAAGAAACCCTAGAGAGAGATCATTGAGAGATAGAGGAAGAAAAGAAGGAAGAGAGAACAGGAGAAGAAGCTGACTCGAAGTACTTCCCAGATCAGGAGATTTCCCAATATCGCTGCCTCCTGTCATCTATTATAGATTGTATTTCCTTTTCTTTTAGTTTTATTATTATATATAATTTGATTGAACAGTTGATAATAGGATCTAGAATGCTGAGGATATTCTAAACTCACTTTTGGAATTTTATTCTTGAATTAATAATAATATGATTGTTTATGTGTTTATTAGATTTTGTTGTGGTTTGATTCTACTATTTCATAATTCGATAATAAACTAAGAGGGTGAATTGAATGAAAAATGATTAAATTGGACTAACAAGAGTTAGTTGATTTAATATAAACTAGAATTAAATTAGATTGATAATTTATGCCAAGAGAGATCGCGTATAAGTTTTCAACAATTTATTAGTTAACTTTAAAACTAATTAAGGTTTTGGATAGGTTGTGAATTGAGAGATTGCAACCTCCATAATCTGATTAGGATTTATGATTTAGGGTTAATGGTTATAACTCGAGAGAAAGTAATCAAACCTAGGATAGTCTAGAACCAACAATCTAATAATTCATAATCAGTTAAGTTAGCAATAAGGATAGGTAAAATTCCTTTTCTCTCAATTGGTAATTTCTTTTAGTTGATCTTGGGTGTGTTACAAATTGCTTATTAATTAGTATTTTCGTGTTTGACTATTAATTTGATTTATTGAATTAAATTCTATTATTAGTATCGTTGCATCTTTTATTTATGTTATTTGTTTTTGACCTTAAATTCTAGGATTAGATTAGTTCCCTCCTCATGTGATCGACACCTTTGGCATTATGTTAAAGAACAGTGCATTTATAGATTATCGAGGGTGGGGTTAATAATTGAAACTAACACACAAGCAAACCTTAATCAGCAACAACCTTTCATTAGTTCATAGTTTTAGGGTTTCTTAACGTAAAGGGGCACCAAGAACAAGATTGAAGGAGGAGACTTGTGGCAACTCTTCTTTTCTTTCCTTGATGTTAAGATAGTTTTATTTTTTAAGTAGGTTTGGTTAGATATTTTGATTATTAATGTATGATTTATTATTATAAGGTTAAATTATTCTTTTTGATTGTAATCTTGAGTTGTTTCTGACAACCATAGATTCAATCTTAGGAACTATATAAAGGATTAAAAGGTAAAGTATAATATGTTTACTAGGAGAATAAACATTTTAGATTTAGATGATGTTGTAAGGTTTGTGACAATTACCTTATCTTTTAGTGGATCCTAGACTATTGTGATAACTAAATAGAATAACTTGCTTAATGAATTTAATTAGGCTGATTTGTTCCTTTAGAGTAAGCAATTACCTAGTTAAATATACTTGTATGTCTCAGAAGAGGGAAGGCATACATTAGGTTAATTGTTATTTCAACTATAATAATCAATCTTGCATGATAGTTAAATTACATTATTTTCTTAAAAAAAAACAAGAATATGTAAAAAATAATTGTTATTTCAACCATAATAATAAATCTTACATAATAGTTTAATTATCTTATCTTCATTAACTTTGTAATTTATTTATTTTTTACAAAATCTCTTTTTCTTTAGTTCCATCCTATTATTAATAGTCTAGAATACTTAAGTTTTAATAACTCATTATAATCAATTATGCATACTTATAGATATTCAATTAATTTCTTAGTGTGATGATAGATTGCTAGTTTATTAATCTCAACTTTCTTTTAATTTTATTGTTTTTCTTTTTATAATTGACTTTATTGTTTCCCCACTTAGCGATTAAGTCTAGCTAAACATATTAGAGAAGAGCCTGTTGGGAGGTAATCTAATGTTCTAAGTTTACTTTAATTTTATTTTAGCTTTTTAGTTCTAGGTTTCTACTAGTGATTTTATTTAATTTATTTTGTAAGTTATTTTGTTTGGTTATCTTAGATGTGGAATTCACCAACAATGCATAGAATTTGGGAGAGATTTCTCTTAGTTAATTGTTTCTCATGCTCACTTTATTATCATATCTCTTTTTTTTACATTGAGGACAATATCATGTTTGAACGTAGGGGTGAATACAATATTTCTCCTTACATTATCTCCCCTTAGCTATCTCTCATGCATACTTTATTATCTAGTCCTTTTTTACCTTCAGGACAATGTCATGTTTAAGCATAAGGGTGAATGTAAGATTTTTCATTCGATTATATGTGTTAACTAACATTTTTTAACTGTGTGTTTAATGTGTTTTAGGTATAGATTTTTTAGCTTTATTTTTGTCTTTTATTTTTAGAAACTCATTAGTTACTTTAGGTTGAGAGCATAAGTGTATACATAATTATATGTTGAGAATTACTGCAAAAAGATAGATGCATAACATGATTGTGTAAATCTAATTCAAACTTGACTTTGTGAATACTAGAAAACCAAATTAGTTAAGTGAAACTAATTTGATTTGACAAGAATATCTCGTAAGAATTTGATCCTTTATGTAATATTCTTTCTTTTAATTGGGATATCTTCTTTGATTTTGAATTTCTAGAAGTTGAGTTTTCATCTTTTCGAGATTCATAAGCATTAAAAATGATAAAAGCACTTAAGATTTATGCATGGCTCATATTGGCTACCTCTTTGTATGTTAACCTAATAGTTTGCCCCTTTTGAGCCTTATATAAAATTTAAAATTTTTCTTGGTACCTTTTCTAGAAGAACCTTGTGCCCAAAAAAGGAATAAAAAACTTATGATTTCGTTGTTGTTAAGTATGGTATGAAAGAAATATGTGTAGGGAAGAAGATAATGTGTAGGGAAGAAGATAATGTGCATAAAGTGGCAATGGAAAGGGGAAATTCGTGTTAATTAAAAAAAAGGGAAATTTTTTAAAAATAGTAACTAATGTGTAAATAAAATTCTAAAAACATTTAGAAAATTTTTTAAAAATTGATTAATATGGATTCTTATACCTGAAAAAAAATTAAGGGAGAGGAGGATTTTTGTAAGATCTAAGGAATTGGTTCAAATATTTAATCAATTTCTTAATTTGTTTGCTTTACTAATTTGGAATATCTTTAATTTTCCTTTTCCCTTACTTTTTTTATCTTACTTTCCCCTTACTTTTTTTAATCTTACTTTTCCCTTTGACCACTTCATAACCTAATTCAAAGATCTTTTGATTATTGCTTTTATATATTTACCAAAGTAGTAGAGATTACATGTTTTTCATGCTTATGGTTAGTTCAATTTCACGGATAAGACTATGAGTGTACCTCATTAAAATTTCAAATAATTGTGTAAATAAGTGAAACCTTATAAGGAACATATGAATTTAAAATATTTGAACTTAATGAAGAAGGTAGAATAGCATTTGTATTGTTATGTTTGTATAGTGATTCATTTAAGAAATTTTATGTATTAAAGTTTTGAAATTCATTTGAGACTTGAATATGTATATCTTATGTTATGTTTGTGAAATTAACTAATCTGTATAGGTTCATGTTTATGGGTATCATTTAAGTAAACCCTTGAGAGATTATTACTTATCCACTAGAGATAGTTAGGGGATTAAAGAGCTTATGGTCCATTCTAAATGCCACAATACAACTATAGAAGTGGACTTAATTCTTACTATAGTTTGGAGTGTTTAGTTAGTTAGGGTTTCATGTTGTTAAATGCTTGAGGATGATCAAATATTTAAATAAGAGGGAATTTGATATAGCTATATTTTTACATGTTATTAAAGATTAAATTATTTGTAATTTAGAATCTTTACAATATGTTTTATAAGAATTATATGATGTTTTCCCATTTTTTAATATTTTCTTAATCATTCATATTTTCAGGTTTATATTTAGTGCATTTTGCTTATTGAGCATTTTTATTGTTTTTGGTTCTTAATTCATTCATATTTTGTTTTTAGTTTGTAATTCACTTATTTAAAGAAAAAGAAACAAATTTAGATAAGTTCAAAGCGATTTGGAGTTATTTTTTCCAAGTTACAAAGACGGAGGGCAAAAGCACATCCTAATACTTGCTCGTGTATTTGCTCGTTTCTCAATTCTCTAAATTTCAAGCTTATATGGTCATGTTTGAAGATTTTGGGATGTGTCAATTGTTTTCGTGTGTTACATGCCCTTGTTTAAGAGATACATGCTCGTGTTGTGAGTTGATGAGTTCGTGTTCACATTTAGACATATTTTATTGCTTTGGATTGGAATTTCATTTTTTTAAGGACACGGCCTCGTATAAAGTCATGTACTTGCCCATGTTCCACCTAGAATTTGAATTTCAAATTTCAAAATGCAAAAATAAAGGGGATTAGGGGAAAGAGGTTCAAAAGGTGTAATTATACAATCTAGAGCAATAGAGAAAACAAATAAAAAGCAAGGAGACACACTTATTATAAATTTCCATCATTCTAAAGTGGATTTCATGAAGATTACAAGAGATTTCATCATGCTTCTTTTAGTTTTTTTTCCTCTAAGTTTAATATTATGTCTTCCATAATTAGGAAATAAACATTTATGGTACATTAATATGATAAACTAAGGGATGGATTTTTTAATGATTTCATTTTAATTCAATTTAATATTTATTTTTATTAAGATCCAATTATAATTTCTTTAATAGTATTGAATTAATATATGTTGGTATATTGCTTCGTGTTTAATTTCATGCATTTGAGATTAAGTAATCATTTATATGAATTGATTTAGTATAATTGAAAAGAGTTACATACAATCCTAAAGATATGTTGACATGAAGTTTTTAGATTAAGGACAAACATAATAGACGAATTCATAAATTGGTTAAGGGTTTTAATTTGGAAGAGATTTCAATTAATCAACTTAGGATTAATTTTTAATAATCTTGAGAAGGATATTAGTATAACTGAAAAAATTTTATAGTTTAATGAACTTCAAGTTAAATTGATGCATAAAGTCATATGTGTATAAAAAGTCCTATATGAAATCACCATTTAGGTATCATTATTTTTACCTATTATTTCTTATTTCAATCTTTTCTAATTATTTAATTATGATAATTTTTATTTTATTAATTTAAATTTGAATTTGATCGATCACCATCACCATAATTTATTGATTAGATAATAGGAAAAAGGTTAATAATAGTAACCGTAGTCTCAGTTGAATTGACATTTAATACTTTATAATCTATATTCTATAGAAACAATATGTGCACCTACATAGAAAGATTTATAAGGAAGGATATCAAATAATCACACTAAGTTTTTAGCATCATTTTTGGCAACTAAGATACTATGAACACTTAATTTCCATTAATCTAGCTATTATTTTTCTTTAGAATTTATTTTCTTTTATTTTATATTACTAATTTCTTTTTATTAATCTAGTCATTTTTTAGTCAACTTTTGTTTCTTTTCTTTTGTGTTTATTTATTTATTTATTCTTAAAGCTCTCTTTCTTGATCTTGTGTTTATGATTTATATTCAGGATTTGGGTATTCATGACTATAGCTACCAAGCATAATGAAAGGATGGACAGGACAATATTCTCTAGGGGATTATATTATACCATATCACTTATAGAGATATTAGAAGCTTGGAATGAAAGGTATGATAATATATATGTGGAAGCTCAATTGGTATTAATGATGCATTGTGACATTTATAGTGATGAGTACCCTAATCATGAATGTCAAACATCAGACTACATATAGCAACAACCAATTTGTACAAGAAATTGGTCTTAAAACATCCCTTATAAGGATACTCAAATTCTGGGGGAGGCCAATTATCATAACTTTGCATGGAACAATCAAGCTTTACCTAAATTTTTACAACAATAATAGCTAGAGGAGGATTGATGTCTTAAAGAGCTCCTTATGAAGTCATTGATATAGCTGAGGATAGCCTCCAAGAAACTAAAGATTTACCACCTCTTTCCACAATACAGGATTTTTATTTGGATAACTTGTCGAGCTTGTTTATGAAGAGCAGATATAAGTTGCATTGAGCTAAATTCTATGGAACAAGTGAACGCAACAAATTTGAGGAGTGGAGACGAGCTAGAGACTAGAGAGATGAAAGAAAAATCTATTATTCTAAAAAAGAAAAAGGAAGATGACGAGGAGGAGTCAAAGAAAATAGTTATCAAAGAATTATTGATATTTCATTATTCCTTATTATATTTACAGTTTATTACTAAAAAAGGCTTTAGTAGATTTATCTAGTTTTATTAATTTGATACCATAGTCCTTATTATATTGCAGCATATGACCTATATGCAAGCTAATGAGCCCTCATTTAGGAAGATGGTTAGAAGCAATTAAAGAAGGAATTATTGAGAAGTCCAACTAAATGACTCATAAAGAAGTATTGAATGGGAGACACCTCAATAATTAGGTGTTTTTGTTTTAACTGGGTATTTTGTAGGATTTTCATTAGTATATTTTTAGAGTCCTAGTCTTATGGATCTAATTTTGCTACTTGAGTTAAGATTCTATGTATTTTCATAGGCTATTAAGGCAACATAACTCCTATGCATTAAAAGTAGATAAGTTCACTGACACTAGATGTATGTTAATGACATTGTACAAAGCTAGAAATCTTTTACTATTAATGGAAGTAATAGTTCACTTCATCTTTCCTTATATTAATTATTGTTTATATTTTTGTGCTTCATTTTTTGGATAATGTACATCTTTAAGCTTAGGAAGGGATATTGTGAATTTAATATGAATTTGATTATATACAAGCATATTTTAGTTCTTATATGATGATTCTTCTTTATGGAAATTTTGAATATGTCAACTATTGTCATGAAACATCTTAAGTTATTGTGAATCATCAAATTAGGCTAGATTATAAGAGGAAGAAGGCATAATAAGACAAATTCTTATTTGCTACATTATGAATAGTTATTTTGATTGTCAATTTGGATGAAAGTGCTTAGGATTTATTAGTACATGAGCCTAAATTGTTAACTTTTGAGCCTATGAAAAATTATCATCATTATATTGTTCTCTATTTTCTTTTTTTATGTGTTTACCATACATAGTTGGATGATTCTAGAAGATGATTCTAAAACTTGTTTATATTATGCATGTTGAGAACACATTTGTAGACTAAAGGCTTTAAGATGAAAAGGCACCTAGGCTTTTTCTTTGATTTTACCCTAACATGTTTTTATCTCTTTAGGTGTAATCAAATTTGATTCTTAGCTTTTTCTTTGAATTATTTTAATCATATTACAAATTAATAAATCATTGTTATTGTTATCATAACATTTACTTTTACACCTTGAAGAATTGTATTCTTATATTGTAAAACAACATGATTATATGAAGAAATATCAAGAACGAGGAAAGGTACAAGCTTATGTGTTTAAGACTATAACTTCTCATGTGTTAATAATCAAGTCCTCATATATTTTCCTTGTATCCTCGTAAGTAATCAATTCATATATCTCTAAAAAGAAAATGAATATAAATATAAATTGTTGTAATTATTGAAAGGAGAAAGAAGAGATACTTATGCTTTTAAATATTTAGCTTTCATCTTAATGGGAGAATCTATGCTTGATTGAATCAATTTTTTTATAGATTTTTTAATACAAATTCCTTCATCTTTATCAAACCAAAATGTTTCCTTACTATACCTTTACCTAAGCACCTTTAATCCTTGATTTAAATACCTTTTAATTTATTCCTTTAAATTATTTTATAGTATTGGAGATGTGAATTGTTAGCAAGCATATGGTTAAGATTATTTCCATGCATAATTTGAGAGTTTTAATAACTTTCACCTCAATCATTTTGAGCAAATTGAGTGAATCTTTTATGTAAGGGTGTTAAATCATATTGCACTTGATTTTAGAAATATTATTAAGATATCATTTGTGGTATTTGCTTGTGGGGGTTTATTCTATAATTGTTTGATTTTAATTGTATTCTAGTTTGATTATTGAGGTATGGAAATATGAAATGTGAATAGATAGCTTAAGATAGATGAGAGGTGGATATTTAGATGCATTGATGAATTTAAAATATTATTTTCTTAAGGATAAGGAAATGGTTAAATGTGGAAAAGTTTGATAAGTTCTTAATCATTCATATTTGGTCCATATATTTAGTGTATTTTGTTTCTTTATTTGAGTTTTTTTAATTTTAGTTCATTTATATTTCATTTTTAGATAGTAATTCACTTACTTAGAGAAAAATGAACAAATTCAAACAAGTTTAGAGTGATTTGGAGCTATATTAACCAAGTTATGGAACTTGTGTTGAAGAACACAAGCTAGACTCGTCTACTTGCTTACATTATGTTATTTCTAAAATCTAGGCTTAAATGGTCATATTGGAAGAGTTTGTGGCGTGTTGTTGGTTTCATATGTACATGCTTATGTTTAAAAGGTATATGTCTATATTCTATGATAATGAGCCCATCTTCACATTTTGGACCCATATTTATGCACATGTTAACTCCAGACTGGGATTTCATATTTTTTAATTACATGACATGGTACAAGGTTGTGTACTTTCTTGTATTCTAACTAGGACCTAAATTTCAAAATTTTAAAGGCAAAATTGAAGGGGAGTAGGGGAAAGAGGTCTATAAGGCACGTTAAATGACCTAGGGTGGTAGAGAGAAAAAAGAAAAAGTAAGAAATATTTGGAGTGGATATCATCAATCCAAAGTAGATTTTATAAAGATTAAAATCGATTTTGTCATGTTTCTTTTAGTTTTCTATTTTTCTTTTATTTTTGGTATTATGTTTTCTATGATTAGGAGCAAAACCTTTATGGCATCTAGATATGTGAACCTCAGGATGTTTTTTGTATTGATTTCATTTTAATTCAATTTATCCTTCAATTTCATTGAGATTAGTTTATATGTTATTTACTATTTTTAAATTAATATATGCTAGTATGTTGATTCGATAATGATTTTATGCATTTGAGATTAAGAAATCCTTTGTGTAAATTGATGTAGCATAATCAAAATCATGTTTCTTTTAGTTTTCTATTTTTATTTTAGTTTTTGGTATTATGTTTTCTATGATGAGGAGCAAAACCTTTATGGCATCTAGATATGTGAATCTCATGATGTATTTTGTATTGATTTCATTTTAATTCAATTTATCCTTTAATTTCATTGAGATTAATTTATATGTTATTTACTAGTCTCAAATTAATATACGCCAGCAAGTTGATTTGATAATGATTTTATGCATTTGAGATTAAGAAATCCTTTGTGTGATTTGATGTAGCATAATTAAAAACATTTGCTTACAATCCTAGCGATAGATTGCAATACATCTTTTATATTATGGTCAAGCCTAATAGAAGAATTTATAAAATGAACAAACAATTATAGGGTTTTAACTTGGAAGAGAATTGATTAATTTGCCTACTATTAGTTGTTAATAATATTGAGAAATATATTAACATAATTAAATAATTTTCGCTAGTCAATGAACCTCAGGTTAAATTAATGAGCTTAGTCTTATATGCATGAGAAGTATTAGGGAATTCACTATCTGGGTACTGTTGATTTTATTGGTTTAGTCTTTGTTATAATTAGTCAATATGTTTTTTATTTTACTACTGTTAAATTTAAATTTGATCAATCACTATCGACATAATTTTTCGATTAGATAATAAGAAAATGGTTAATATTGTTAATCATAGTCTCTATATGATCAACACTCAGTAATCTATAACTTATATTATAGAAGTGATAGGTGCATTTACCTAAAAAGATCTATAGGGTAGGATATTAAGCAATCATACCATAATTCATTGTCATGCAAATGATGATTAAGAGAGGAAATTTTAATTGCAACTTTCTCTATATTTATGTGATTGAAGAGATGTTATAGTCAATTGTAATCTAACATAATGAACAATTACTTTATAGGAGGTATTAAAGATCAATTCAACCTTGAAGATGTTAAAACTTTAGAAAAAATGGTGAAGTGGGTAATAACCAATATGGGTCTATATTAGACCCTTGTTAGTCATTTTATCCGTTTAAAATACAATTGACACTAGACATGAAGTGCGATTATTGTTAAAGTCATCATATTTGCACTATAAATTTTAGAAGAAAAAAAAAGCTAGATCTAATTTGGAAGTGTAATAAGCATCAAACTTATGATTTAGTTACCAAAGACTACAGAATTACAAGTTTAATCATTTTAAAACTATTTTATGTAACCTTAAATTATAAACATTTTTATTAGGGATCATTAGAGGAAGCTTTGGAGGTGGGAGAGAGCTAGTGATAGGCTTATAGCAACGACTTTTAATTAGTTCAAAGTTTTAGGGTTTCTTAACATAAAGGGGATTTAGGGAGCAAGATTCATTGAGGAGACTTGTGACAACTCTTCCTTTATCACTTTCTTCTTTTCTTTCTTTGATATTAAGATTTTTATTATTTATTTATTTTTATTATATGGTTTGTATTGGATATTTTGATTATTAATGCATGATTTAGTATTACTTAGTTGAATTCATTCTCTTTGATCTTAATCTTGAAGTTTTTCCTGGTCATTATAGATTTAACCTTATTAATTGTATGAATGATTGAGAGGTGAAGTATAATATGTGGACTATGATGATAAAATTTCTAGATTTAGAAGATGTTGTGGGGTGTGTGATAGTCACCTAATGTTTTAATGAATCTTATACTAGTGTAATAACTAAATAGATTAACTAAGCTTAATGAATTTGATTATGTTGAATTATGCAACGACTTACATGCCTCAACAGAGGATATATATATTAAGTTAATTTTTATTTCAACCATTGTCGGAACCCGATCCCGAGACCGGATCCCAACTCCAACTATTTATAACTTATCATTAACACTCTTGGTCTTGCTCTGATACCACATATGTCGGACCCCGTTCCCGGAGCCCAACTTTCGTTGCCCTGAAACCTTGCGCTTACTACATTGCAGCGCTATGTGCTGTTGTTCCATAAAAGTGATGAGCGCACACTACCTAAACATCAAAATCTCAAATTTACTTGTTCATAACAAGTCTAGCTTAAAGCCTCACGGTCGTATAGAGGCAAGAATCACCTTAATCG
>JANIHY010000006.1:54141434-54151438 GCA_027479065.1 Erythroxylum brevipes | reverse complement strand
AGTTGTTTATCATTCTATGTTTTATCCTAAATTTTTAAAATCGAAAATTTTTTATTTTTAATATTTATAATAAAATGAGATGTAATATAAAACTCTCGTAATTCATCTCATTATTATCAATTTCATTATAAACCCTCATCTTAAATAACACAATAATATTATATTCCATTTTATTTTGATTAAAACTAAATATATCCAGAGCTGCTCCTCGTCCTCCTTCCAATACTCCTAATGACTAGCCCTGTTCTAAAACAATTACAGGTTGGAGAGGCAGGCATGTATATCTACGCAGCTCTTTGCACGGTCTACGCTTTTTATACGCTTTCAGAATACCTAGAAACCGGATTGTCTGCACGAGAATGGTGGAACAACCTGAGAATGGGAAGGATAAATGCAACGAATGCTTGGTTTTTTGGATTGGTTAGCGCGGTATTAAAGATTCTGGGAATAGCAGAGCCAGGATTTGAAGTGACGCAGAAGAACGAACGTAGTTCCGATATTAGTGACGCGGATGCTGATAGGGGTAAGTTCTGCTTCAACAAGTCACCCATATTTCTTCCTGGAACAACTCTTGTGCTGGTTCACTTCACCGCAATGGTCGTGGGCTTAACGAGGATGCAGCCAATGTTACAGGGTGGGAATCGCACTGGCTTGGGAGAGTGGGTGTTTAACGTGATGGTGATGATTTGCTTTTGGCCATTTGTGAGAGGGTTGTTCCGGAGAGGAAAATATGGAATTCCCATGTCTACCATATACATGTCTGCTGTACTTACGTTCATCTTCGTGCATCTTTCCAAGGCTTCCGTTGGCTGGTTGAGACAATGAAACAAACACAGGAAGAAGATTATGTTAGACTATTTTATGTCCCATGTAATTTATCGTATTGAGTCCTATGAAATGCACCCAAGATAATGATTATTGGGTATTACCGATTGGGTCTCAAATGGGTCACAGACCCTTTTCCTCTCTCTTCCTAATTCCAAAGGACGTGTCCTTTGGTCATGATATATAAGTTGCAAATAACTTATGAAATGAATCATTCTTAACCATTGAGAAAATCCGAAAGAAAGAAGACGAGAGGAAATAAAAGCGTTTAACGGAATTGACATCTAACGAACACGAGATCATGAATACGGGTACGCAAAATCGAATCGATCCTATTAATTATTTTACAGAAAGAAGAAGTAAGAATAGACATGAAGTACTAAAGCCATGGAATAACAATAAAGTACTAATGCCATCGCAATTATATGTATACGCGATCGTTGTTGAAAGCTTACAAGTGGAGAGCAGCACACGTGTTGAAGGGTTTGGACTTTGGAGTAAGGATCTGCAAATACCATTACATATACACGACATAGTGTTGCATACCTAATTTAATAGTCGGTATCGATGAAACATAGAATATGTTTGTTCTACGGATTCTGACCATGTGGCACAGGTATATATGTGGTTGGATTAGGGACAGGGTTTGTATCTGATGATTTTTTCTGAACTACCTGCATTTTCTTCACGACCATGATGCTCGCAGTCCCTGAACCAGCTGGCTTATAGGGACGACCCAAAACCCTGGTGGTTGAAGCTGCGGTGAGAATCAAGAATATTACAATCATGGCATGAAAGAGGGTTTTCATGTTTGTGATGAATACAGAAGAGGGAACGATTAGATGTTAGAGAATAGTTGCTAGAAGGGAAGAAGTATTTGACTTTATTAGCATACTTGAGAAATATGATATTTTTCGCAGCCGATATGGGCAAATTTCGGAGAACCTTGAGTAGATACTGCGGAAGAAGCCATAGTAAGAAGCAGATGAGACTGAAAGCAAGCATGCAAGAGAGACTGAGTAGGAAAATACAAACTCACTGCACAACATCCCAGTACACCCGAATTTGCTGCCAAATATTTGCTATGAATTTTATGGCATAAACAACTCACTCTAGTACCCAGTTTTCTCAACTCTGCTAGTCACAATACAGCTATTCGTTGGCTGCCGTCCACTCAAGTTCCACTTGACTTGACGTGTTTAATAGAATACATGTGAAGTTATATACAATTGAATAACCATGGGATTGATATACAAATTGCTGTCGGGCAGAAGCTACAAGTGGGCAAATTCAGTTAATGGTGATCACAAGCTCTGGGGATGCACTAAATTAGATCGATGGCTGACAGCTGAGGACTGAGGAGGATGGCTCTTGCTTACAAAGTCCCTATAATAACAACTGTGGCTGGTGCTTTGGCAACTGCAGAGGCAATAAAAACCTTGAAATCCTGCACTATTGATATGATGGCCCTCCAGGACTTCTACAAAGTCGGGCAACAGAAAGCAGGTGCGGTAAAAGCTTACAGTCAGCCTAAGCACTTTGGTTTCACCTCATATGTTCAATTGTGAATAAAATAGGACATGAATTTACTCTCTGGGCCATATTGTTTTTCACTCTCCACTATCAAAGCCTGCAACGTGTGGGACAATTTCCCGCCACAAATAATCTCAGATAACTTTCTCACAGCGACGATTCGAGAATGGCTCACCAAAAATCTACAACACCACCAACCTGTTCATGGGCACGATTGGTCGATTCTTTTTGGCACTACTTGTTGATTCCTGTGGATTTGATAAAACAAGGCCTTTTTTGATGATCAATTCGACTGGCCAACCTCACCAGTCGACCACATTTCCAACTATGTCTTCTAGATCTACGAGTTGTCCGTCTGACAAAGTAGAGCAGATATTGGTCATCGGTCTCGAAAAGAACATCTAATCGGCTAGCGTAAACCCCCTTATAAGTGGGTAAAATTAAATACGGATGGAATATAAAAACGTTCCTCGTACTCAGCCACAGCAGGGGGTCTCATCCGTGATAATACAGGCACTTAGCTTGGAGGCTTCAGTTAGAATCTGGGTTGGTGTTCATCTGTCTCTGCGAAACTTTAGAGAGTATTTTCTGAGCTCATACTCGCTTGGAATAAGGGTTATCGGCGAATCGAACTAGAAGTGGACTCCACAACGGTGCGAAATCTCCTGTCTTCCTCGGCTACTTGATCAAGGGCTCTCAATCCTCTCATCATGGCTATCAATGAATTATTCACTCGAAACTGGACTGTTGTATATCGACTTACTATCGTGAGAGCAACAAATTTGTAAACTAACTTGCGAATTTTGCAAAACGTTTTGACTTCGGAATCACGATTTTTAATATTACATCCATTGGGTGGCGTTATATCCTTTAAGAAGATATGAGTTTGTTTCCGTACGTAAACTAATAATGTAATTGTATGGTTTTTCTTCCTTTAATAAAAAAAGAGCATAAATATAGTTGATAATTAAAACGACAAAGAGTGTCCTAAATGATATGTAGTGGGATCCATGTAAGCTACTCTTCTTCTAATAAAAGTGTCTTAAATGGATATGTTGGATTTGCGCAAGCCACCCTCCCAGATGTGAGGAAGGGTAGCTTACGTGGATGCCACTACATATCATTTAAGAAACTTTTTGTCGTTTTAATTATTAATTATATTTTATATGACTATAATGGGAGGGTGGCTTACGCAAATCCCACTACATATCCATTTAAGACGCTTTTCGTCGTTTTAATTGTCAACTATATTTTATTTGACTATAACTTCATCTGGAGGAACCGCTTACGCAAATCCCACTACAGATCCGTTTTGGCATGCAAAAGAAAATGCTTACGCAAATCCCACTACATATCCGTTTAGGCATGCAAAACAAAATGCTTACGCAAATCCTCGTCTGCATATAATGGCGATGGCATTAGTACTTTCTTTGTTATTCCATTGTTCATGTTATCTTAATTAAATTTTAAAAAAAAATTCGAGGCTAACAACCATAATAATCAATCTTATATAATAATTAACTTATCATGTTTTTGTTAGTTTAGTAATTAAATCATCTTCCCTAAAATCTTATTTTCTTTAGTTTCATCATTTGTTTAGTATTAATAAATGTAGCAATTACAAACCTTATAGGATTGATACTCTATAATACTCTAGTTTTAATAACTTTAAACGATTGATTCTATGCATTAATAGATGGATTAAATTATGATTCTGAATTAAAAGAATCTAGGCCAAAACTTAAAGATTCAAGTGATAAGGATTGAGTATTCTATCAAGGGCAAGGTGCTTATTACTTAGAGAGCATTAAGTCTTTAACTTAAGAAGGATGGGATAGAGTAGTAGAGCGATAACATCTTTTATAGTAGATTCCACTTTCACAACCAGACATCCAATATATTTATGATATAGTTATACTACTCTTATGGAAAGTAAAACATTTTAATCTATAAAACTATAGTAACTTAATAAATGTGGAAATATTAATGTGAAAAAATAGGTCTTGGTGTTGTTCTCTATTTAATGATATATATGGAGTCCTACGCAATATAGTACCTATTTAAGCTAGTTATATACTGTTAGGAAAAATGAAGGCATTATGATAAAAAGAATGTACATGAAGGCTTCAAACATAGGTATCCTTTGTAAAGGATGATAAACCAATTACCTTTGTAACTTCAACATCTAAGTAAGTCTACAAAGACTAATTGACATTGAATAAAAAGAATGAAGAAAAGAATAGTGAGAGCAAAAAAAAGGAGTAATATTAAAAGCGTTCTTTATACTAACCAGTTTATGATTGTATCTTTGTGTAAAAAAAAGTTCTTTTTTCTTTTGATATAGGTGGTGATTTGGGGATGAATCCTTTTAAATACTAGGAGATGATGCAAGCATAACTAGCCAATCATGAGACAAAATTGTATATGCCTTTTGGGGTTATTACAAGAGTTTCAACTCAAAAGGAATTGGAAACATCATTAAACAATTAAAAAATATATTGCATGCACTTCTTAGAGCCATTATAAGAGTTATAATTCAAAACAACCTTCAACACCAATGTACCTTAACTGTATTCCTATGCCAATGTAAAAGTCAGACTATAGAAACTTACATGGTCTATAACATAATACTAATTAATGTAAGTTTTTTGGAGAAAAAACAAGTTATAAATATACAACCTATAATATATTCATGTCTTATACTACATCCACTAGCATTAAGATTTATATAACAAACATGACGTAAAGCATGGCTATAACTCAGGCTATGTTTGTTGTTAAAACCTACTTACATTTAGTATAATTTTTTGACAATTTTGTTTATTAATAGCCATAAGTTTTTTGTTTTTCACCTAACTTTGAACTTATCAAAAGATTCTTTATTTTCAGTGTTTAACTACTTAATGAATTTGATTCTTAATTCTTTATAATTAATGAGTAAGTTCTCTTTATATATATGATTTAGCTTTCTTGAATTTGGTTTAAACTTGCTCATGTGTTCTGTATAATTTATTTCTAATTGGATTCACATCTGTAATATCCCATGTTCGGAGCTAGAACCCAGAATCGTGAATTAAGTGTAGGTGTAAGAAATTAGAAGTACATTGCATGCTCATGCATCATTGTACATTCATACACAATTGAATATTTATTTTTGATACTTTAAAATAACTGTACATACATTCATTGAAATTTTTAGGTATTACTAATTTATTAAAATGTGAACTATGACTAATCTATTAAAAATTTATTTGGAGACTATTAGTATTATTTCAAAATTTTTGATGAATTTTAGAAAATTTTTAAAAATTTGGGGTAACTAAAGACAAATATTGTAATAGGACCAATTATAGTGTGACACTGGACTGATTAAATTGATGACAAATGACTTACATGTATGGTGACACATGGCAATAAATTGTTAAGACACTAAGTCATGTGTTTTCGTAAGGAGAAAGAATTTTGCAGCTCTCTTGTTTTTGTTTAGAAAAGCTCCATTGATGATCGTGTATACTGGAAAATTAGGTTTCAAGGGATTTTGAAGAGTTGGAGTTTAAACTAGCAAGTACCGTATGATTTTCATGATTTGTGTAATGAATTATACATCACATAGTTAATAGTTCAGTGTTTATACATTGGAGATGCTTAATAACTGAAACATGAGCGAGAATTTTGGGTATGTTGCATGTGTTGCTTTTGTATATTTGATGATTGGCATGTTATAAGATGGAGTTGAAGTGAATTTTGAGCTTGAAAAATCACTGAAACCATGCTTAGGAAGAATGCAGAAACTTCATAAAAGTTGATTTATAAATATACTTTGATTTTACTGTTGACATACATGAATCTGTTGAGTGTTTATAGAAATGACTTTAAATGAGTTTAATGATAAGGGATGATGATTTGATGAGGTTCTGATACAGAAATGAATTAAATGAAGTGTAAGAATTGATGAAGATGGAAGAAAGAAAGTGCAAAAAAGCTTGTAATTTGCGTGAATGATATATGGTTTTTTATGTTTAAATTTGAATCTTGGATTTTTGATTTGTTGTGTGTTATTGAGCTGAAAGGGGAGTAGTATAGATGATAAATGTATGAGTTGGATAGTGTAAAAGGGGAAAATATGGAAAAAAAATGGAAGAAGAAGAAAAATTGGGTTTCGGTGGAGAAGAAGAATTCTTGCATTTTGGAGAGAGAAGTGAGGAGGAGTTACACCAAAGGTTTACTATAGAAAGACTATTTTGAACATCTTTCATTCGTTTTGTTATAACTTTGTCTCCTGACTTCCAAATGACTTGAAAATTGAACCAATACACTCCTATGACATTGCTTTCCTCTCTATGAAAATTTAGAGCCATTTGAACTGATCTGAAATAGGATTGATTGAATCAAAGTGAGGGTATGTACTAGAATATTAAAAACTAGAGATATTATATTGAACATGCTTTGATATTTTGATTATAACTTGATCCGTAGAGCTCCAAATGGGATGATTTTTAATTCAAAATAAACTAGAAACATTAGATACAAAAATTAAGAAGAAATTGAATTTGAATTCTTTCCTTAAGGGTCTTGAAAAATAGCTTGAAGTGAGTCTTAGCTTAAGCTATAGTACTAGCAGGGATAGAAATCATGTCTTGTTTTTATTGAATAAACTGTATTGATATAGGCCAAATCAGACAAAGGTATCTTAAAAAATTATAGTTTATTCTCTTAGCTTTCAATTGATATAAAGTTTGTAATTTTTGGATATTATAATTGAGAGATATACGTTGTACAACTTGAATGCATGATCATGCTATAGCCAAAATTTCAAATGTACTTAGTCTGTGATATTATGAACATAACTCATAGAATAATGAACCAAATTGAATGATTTTGATATCATTGGTAACTTAAGACACAGAGGAACAATTGTCTAGAAGAAAGTGTTACAAAAATACATCATTTTCTTGATCTCACTTATTATGGAAAGTTGACTCGAAAGGGATGCTTTCAGCAAAAGTTGGAGTAGTGAATGAATGTGTAAATTTTAAAACTATTGTAATACATCAGTTTGTTACAGAAATATACTCAAGAATTTTTCATTACACATGCATGATACATGACATATTTATACATGTGTTTACTCAATTACATAAGTAGTACAGTAATGTGAAATTGTGTTAATGTATATAGGAGAGCAAGTAGCACGACCACATCCTAATATTGCCATAATGTCAAGGCAATAGGCTTTAAGGAGCAATTGTAAGTAACCTAAGATAGTCTCATTTTAATTCGATCTAATAACACTGAATTGAAAAGGATAAATGATGAATATGTACTGATTGTGTACTGAATTTCGGACAATACTTGTCCGAGGTGTTTGATGTATGTAAATATCATTGGAAGTGTTACTTGTATATGAATGAGACTACCTAAATGATGCTCAACTAAAAGTAATTGAATGTTATGACTGAATGTATTGACTAAGATAATATGTATGAAAGTGATTGATTGTATTGAATGAATTACGGCATGCATTTCATTTAAATACATGTAATATAAAGGCAGTTGTGACTAGTGTTGCTATTAACTAAGACTGCTATTGAAAAGAACTTAAAACTCAAACATATGTGGATAGAGCCTAAGGCTCACTGTGATCAATGAGCCCGGTGATACGAGATACTGAAAAAGCACACAGTCACAATAATGTAAAAAAAATGTGAGTCTTATACATATAGCATTCATTTATGATTTGAATTCATTAATGATTTGTAAAATTGTGAGAATGTTATATGCTTGAATACATGGTATTAAAGCAATGATTGTGTTCTATTCAAGTGTAATGAAGTGATAGTTTGAATAAATTATTTGTCTAAAATACAATTTGTTTGTGATAGAACTTGATGCTAATTTAGTTGATATAAACTGTTTGACAATATGTTTATGATTGATTGTGTTTTATAACATGAGTGAACCATCGAGGATGGTTACTCTACTGAGTTTGCAAAAATCATCAAAATTACACCGTTAACAATTTCAAGTTCAAAAGGTAGATGACCTAGCTTCTAAGACTCCATAGAAGCATATTTTGTGCAACTTTGACGATCAGATATAGCTCAAAGGTCGGTAAGTTGAGAATTAAAGACATAGTTTGTTTATAACTTTTGTGCATTCCTCATGTTTGTAGCATACTGTGTAGACTGAGCTATTTAAGCTCATAGGAAGTTGTTGTATATATATAGATGATGTTGAACTTAAAGCTACAATGTACATTATGGTGGATTAGTAAGAGCTGAAAGTATTTTGGGCATAACTTTTGCTCTAGTCATCCAAATGAGGTGATTCTTGATTTGGATTAAACTAGAGAAATAGGGATACAAATTTTATGAGGATTTGAGTTTCAATTTAGCCTTTAAGAATGTCAATTTTTGGATGGAAATAAATCGCTGGAAAATGAGTTAGCATAATGATAGTCCAAAATGTTTGGAGTATAACTTTTGGTGTAGTAATCCAAATTAAATGATTTTGGTGGCATTATGAAATTGAGACAATGAGGAACATTTCTCTAGAAGGAAGTTTTTGCAAATTCCTTCAGTTTGATGGTTAGAAAAATGTCCTAAAGTAAGCATGAATTAAAATGAATTTTAGGGGCAAATTTAGAAGATCACTTAAAGTGTTAAGTTATAAGGCTTATAATGAAGGGAAAATGAGTCATTACCCATTCATTAAAAGGGGGATGTCGTTTATAAGGAAGAGAGGCACGAAATTAGAAAGGAAAATGAAAGAAAGAAGAGAAAAGAGAGGAGAGTTTTGGATGGAAAGAAAAGGGAGAAGAAGAAAGAAGAAAGAGAAGGCTTAGGGTTCGAATTATAGTGAGCTTCAAGAGTGATTTTAAGTAGATCCAAGAGGGAAAAGATGGAAGAAGAAGAGAGCTTCAAGATGAGCTAAGAAAATCCGAAAATGGTGAAGATTAAGGTAAGAGACGATTTTTTATCTTTGAATTTTTCATGAGTTTTTGGTTTAGATAGCTTAAGAATGATATGGGTTTGTGATTTCTAAGCTCAATTTTGGTGATTGCATGGTATAAAATTTTCAATTTTGGATGGTTATTAATTAGGATTTTTGTCATGAATTAGGGAAATTAAGTGAGACAATGAAGGAATTGAAGCAATGGACAAGTTTTAAGCATGAAAATGAGGTGGGTACCATGGTTATATTTTGATTTATAAGCCACGTAAATGTTTTCGAAAAATTAAGAAAGGAAGTATCGAATTTTATTTTGTTTCCGAATGTTTTTGGAAAATGATTACAAGTTTTAAATGATTTGATAAATTAAGAAAATTTGTGAAATTCATCGTTTATGAAGATGAGCCAAGAAAATCCGAAAATGGTGAAGATTAAGGTAAGAGACGACTTTTTATCTTTGAATTTTTCAAGAGTTTTTGGTTTAGATAGCTTAAGAATGATATGGGTTTGTGATTTCCAAGCTCAATTTTGGTGATTGCATGGTATAAATTTTTTAATTTTGGATGGTTATTAATTAGGGCTTTTGTCATGAATTAGGGAAATTAAGTGAGACAATGGAGGAATTGAAGCAATGGACAAGTTTTAAGCATGAAAATGAGGTGGGTACCATGGTTATATTTTGATTTATAAGCCAC
>JANIHY010000006.1:54087304-54101273 GCA_027479065.1 Erythroxylum brevipes | reverse complement strand
GCTGGGGTTCTTTCGGGTGGTTTAGATAACTTTGATGTACTTTCCTCATTCATGTAGCACTATTGTATTAGGTTTCTCATGATGTACATGTGGATAATGTTGAAAGACAATGTAGATTTTGATTTTGTGAAATGCAATGAGGAAAAAGTTGGTTTTAAAATATGGTGATTTTCTTATGATGCTTTAAGTGAATTATGTTACCATGCCATATGAAGGGAATGTAGTGATCGATTGTAGCTCGCCCTTATCGTAGGATATGTATCGGAATGACCTTCGAGTATCCTGGTGTGTACCCTGACGTAAGGGGGTGCTACAGTGACCGTAACACCAAGTACTATCACAATCTCACCCTTTCCAAACGAAAGAAGTTACAGATTCTCCAACTGATAGACTCGACTGGAAACAGTATTACGGATCCGGAGGCTATGCGCAATTCAGCTAGAGACTTCTTTGTTCAGCTTTACATGGATGACATCAGGTCGCCCTCGCACTTCCCTATTGCCGAAGCCTTCCTCCCGCTGTCCGCAATTCAAGTCCAGGGACTTGATCTCCCTGTCCGGACGAATGAAGTCAAAAAGACGATTTTTGCTCTGAACCCTAACAAAGATCCGGGAGTAGATGGGTTCAATGTGCTTTTCTTTCAACATCAATGAGAGCGTGTTGGGCCTACTGTGGTGGATTTTATCCAACAGATGTTCCGGCTGGAGCGATGGGAGGAGGCATTGAATCAGACTCTTCTGGTCCTCATTCCCAAACTCCCTTCCCCTTCTCAGCTTTCCCACTTCCGACATATTAGCCTCTGTACGGTGTTGTACAAAGTTGTCTCTAAAATCATCGTTAATCGTCTGAAAGGGCACATAGCCCACCTCGTGCGGCCTACTCAGTGTAGTATTATACCAGGCCGACACATCATAGACAATATTATAATCACCCAAGAGCTTATTCACTCTATGCAGAAAAAGACTAGTAGGACGGGCTACATGGCTATTAAGGTGGATTTAGACAAAGCCTACGACCGTCTCCGTTGGGCTTTTATTCAAGATACATTAATGGATATTGGGTTCCCTGATCTGTTAATTCGGCTAGTTATGAAGTGCATCTCAATGGTTTCTATGCGCGTCACCTGGCAAGGGACCATCTCTGCTCCTTTCCGCCCTTGTAGGGGCATTAGGCAGGGGGATCTACTCTCTCCGTATCTTTTTGTGCTTTCCATCGAGCAACTTGGTCATCTGATCACGCAAGAGGTGGAGCCCAGGAGCTGGAAACCTATCAAACTGAGTCGCTCAGGCCGCCCGATCTCTCATCTCTTCTTTGCTGATAATCTTGTCCTTTTTGCTGAAGCGACGGAGGAGCAGACGCGGGTGTTGGCCCGTACATTGGAGATCTTTTGTGCAGCCTCTGGTCAACAAATTAGTCAGGCCAAAACTCGTATCTACTTTTCTAAGAATGTTCCTCGAGACGTTACCAAACGACTGAGCCAGATCCTCCAGGTGCCTTGTACGACTAATCTTGAACTGTAGTTATGTGTTCCACTGCTCCATGAGCGCACGACTAGACAGACGTACCAGTACATTCTGGATAAGGTTCAACAAAAAATAGCTGGGTGGCGCACCCGTTTGCTGTCTCTCGCAGGACGAGTCACCTTGACCCAATCGGTTATTTCCTCGCTTCCGATTTTTACGATGCAGACGATTCGCCTCCCTCGTCAGTTATGCAACGATTTGGAGAAGATCATGCGTGATTTTATTTAGGGCTCTACAGACATCTCTCGGAAACTGCATCTGGTGAATTGGGACTCTGTTTGCCAGCCTAAAGCTACCGGGGGTCTGGGTATTAAACGCATCCAATCCATGAACAACGCTTTACTGCCAAAGTTAGGCTGGGCTTTGCTTACTCAGCCCCATGCCCTCTAGGTTGAAATTCTTCGTGCCAAATATCGCCTTAACACTCATCATCTTTCGTGCACGATAGATAGGGCAGGGGCTTCCGCTGTTTGGAGGGGGATTGCTCTTCCTGGTAGGTCGTCAGGCAAAGGTGTAAATGGACTTTGGGGGATGGTCGGCGTGTCCTCTTTTGGTTGGATAACTGGGTTCCAGGATGAGGACCTTTAGTCCTAGTGGCTTCCGCTACCACTCCCGACCGGATTCTTCATGCTACGGTCGCGAATTTTACCGATGAAGGGGGACAATGGCTCTAGCATTTGTTCCAAGCCTACCTTCCTTCTTCGATATGTGCGGAGCTTGCGGCTATGTGGTCGTTTGTTGAAGGCGGAGCGATCGACAGCCTTACGTGGGGGTTGACTACACATAGGTGGTTCATTATGGCGTTTGCGTACGACCTCCTTGAAGGCCGCTCCTCAGACTCTGAGAGACTATATGGGAGTGGGCTGGACCCCAGCGGATTCGGGCGTTTCTATGGCTTCTTGCCAAAGGGAAACTGCTGACCAATCAGCAGAGACTTACTCGTCATATTGCCATGGCTGACGGCTGTCCAGCATGTGGCCAAGTCGAGACTTCAATTCACGTAGTCAGGGATTGTGCATGCGTGCGCGCTCTGTGGAGGCAGTTTTCTCCAAAGGTCCTAGGTTTTGGTTTCTTCTCTCAGGATGAGGAGACATGGCTGCTGTCTAATCTTCAGCAATCTACAGCCACCCAACAGGTTGCCTAGCCCACCATTTTTGGAGTTGCTTGCTGGTACCTTTGGAAATGGCGAAACAGCAGCATTTTTTATACGGATTTCACCTGGCCAACTGAGGGATCGTGGATCATTATGGCTTACGTGGATTGGATTACACGCGCTCGAGCTACAGAAGGATGCGTCTTCCCAGATTCGGGGTTATCGGTTGGCAGTTTGGTGGGCTAGGCTAGATCAGAACCGGGGTGGGTGAAACTGAATTCGGATGGCGCCGTATAGTAAGGGGGTTTACTGGCCACTGCTGGGGGTTTAATATGAGATTGCCGGGGCAAGTGGTGTGTCGGATTTTAGCAGAATCTGGGCTGGGGTTCACCGCTGACTGCAAAACTTTGGGGAGTCTATTCCGGATTTCAACTAGCTTGGGACATGGGCTTTCGGCGTATTGTGGTCGAAACTGACTCGCTTGAGGTAATTAATATCCTCTCGTCTTCCAATAATGTTCTGACTGAGTACCAATTTTTGGTGACAGGTATTCGACGGCTCCTTAACTAGCCTTGAGAGGTCCACCTTCAACATATCTACCGCGAAGGGAATCAGTGCGCTGACAGACTAGCAGTTGTTGCGTTTCTTCAGGGTCCATTTTCTTCGCGAGCCCCCGATAGGCGTTCTAGAGTTGCTGCAGCGCGATGAGCACGGGGCACTGTATTCTAGAGCCTTGTATTAGCTAGTGTGTTTGTTTCCTCTGTGTATTTGAAAAAAAAAAGTCATAAGTCAACTACATCTCTGATACTAAGGGTATATTTAGATGCAGTATCTTTAATTTTATCTGTTTTTAAGTTACACATATTCTACGTTATTAAGCAATATACCCTTAGTAAGGGTATCTTTAAAATGCCTTGATATTAAATTATTGTTCACAAAAAACTACAAAGCTAGTTTTTTGCATTCTTTGGTTAATACTTCTAGGTTTATGAAGAAGAATTCAAAAAAGTCGAAGACACGGCTAGTAATAAAGGTCCTCCTCACCCTAAGCCTCTCCATTATACTGGAATTCACTGATTCTCATCTTACCCACGGCAACCGCTTGGGAGTTAATCTCTGCATCTTTTCTTACACTTTCTCTGAATAACATATTAACATTGTTTTTGAAACTTGTGCAATACTTATATAATGTATTTATTATCAAAATCAAAATTCGTACTTTATGATCAATTAGTAATTTATTTTAATTTGGTTCAAAATTCATACCTTGTTTTCTACGTCCCCGTGTTGCTAATTTGTCCCATAACTTTACAATTTCCTCATATTAATATTAATATAGTGTTAATTTCCTTTCGTTTCGGCTTTACGACGTTCGTGGAGAAGATAGTGATTTGACAGTAACTTTTCCCTTTCACTGTAAACTTTGAAAATAAAAACATACATATCAACTATACGTACCAAACCAAAATTAACGAAAATTAAACTATATATGCAAATAACCCACACCAAACACATAAATTGATATATTAAACTATATAGGGTAACTCAACACCATGAAAAATACATAAAGCAACAACACTTGATAGTCCCTACTCAAATCCTTGATCACTAAGTGAATTTCAACATACTAAAGACTTAGAAAATATGTCTAAGTAAATTTATTAGAAAAATAAAATATTAATATATAAATTCTATAAAGAGAGAAACGAACGACAATATTTATATGAATGATTTATTAGATGACTTCTTGTCTAAAACATAATGAGTTGAAACTTGAAAGCTATTTCACAACTGTATTTCTTTTTTATTTTTGAATTGATAATGCAAGAAAAAGATGATAAATTGAAGCTTGGTGAGAACTGAGAAGAGTTAGGTTTAGGCTTCTTAAACAAGGTTATTACTCGGTAAATTGCTAATTTATCTATTATAATACAAAATACAAAATTTGTTTTTTAATGTTTCATCACTTTAAAAAGCAAGTGAGCATCTACTTAGTGGGGTTCAAATTCGTTTGATCACATAAGTCATTGGTTCTTGGTCGTTAAGCTATCGTCCCTAAAAGAAGTTCTGTACGTTCCTTCTTTTGTTTCCTTCTCTAAGAAGCAGTTGAATGTTATTGGAAGGTCATGTTTAGGCGCTTTTTGGTTATTTTCATCTATATAATTACTCCTCTAAGAACCATTTTGGATGAAGAAGCAAGATGACTACAGCAACCATGATGATGGTGGATAATCCGAGTGAGGAGTGGCCGGATATCGTGTTCTTTGACTTGAAAACAGAGTTCCTCGATTCACGTGCTAGAGACCAGACCACCATCTCTCCCATTGTTGAGTTTGGAGCAGTTGTAGTCTGCAGGAGGACGTTGAACTTACGAGGCAAATACGCTACCCTGGTAAGACCTGCCTCCAACGACATCACTCCTATGGCCGTTGCATCCGCTCCTCTGTTCCCAGAAATTGCTGGCACAGTCCACGAACTCCTCCACGGTCAGTTGCTATCAACAAATGATTTATTCTCGAGCATCACTAGATAGAAAGTTTGAATTTTTTGCACTTAGTATACAACAAATAATTGGCATCAGTAGCATAGTTTGTACATTATAGGAAAAATAGTTACGTTATATATAATGACAATTTATACAGTAAGCGTCAACTTCAAATCACCCAGTACAAAACTTTGATCTAACAAAGATTGTTGAGCTTTTATAAGCGCATAATGGTAGATTATGTCGCAACTGTTTGAATTAAAATCTTTGTTTTTCATGAAGAGAGGATCTGGGCGGGACACAACATACTGGGGTTTGGTTGCCCCCGCATAAAGGACGCGTTTGCGGAGATAGGCGAGTCCCCACCGGAGGCCAAGGGGTACATTGATACACTGCAGTTGTGGAAAGAAAGGTTTGGAAACATAGCTGGTGGTGACATTAAGGTAATTACGCTACAGCATGTTCATGGAGAAACATTTGGGTTGTGCAAATTATTAACAACTTTAACCACCACCACTTTAGCGTGGTGGCCGTAAACATTGTAGTATTTCTCCGGTTGTAATCACGGTAACTGATATGGGGCGAGGGAGTTTGTTAATATTTATACTTTCTTTATACCAAAAGAAAAAAAGATAATTTTTAGCGACTTCAAACTATGAAAACTGGAAGTGATGAACTGGCATTTTGAGTTTGTGACTACCTTACAACGATTGTACCACCCACATTATTTGATAATTACATTTCCATATAGCGAATGGAGAAACTTCTGAGTGATGTTGTTGTGTTTTTGTTTTCTTGTATTTGCAGCTGGGGACTATTGCATCCTACTTTGGGCTGGGGAAGCCGAAAGATAGGTATAATTAATTCCAAAGGCCTCTATATGAGAACTCCGGTGAGTTATAATGATGATTCTGTGTTTTCTGTTTCATTAGGAGTTTGGAGGACGCTATTACTAACCTTGAAGTGTTCAAGCATTTTGCTGCATTATTATGGTTGGTAAGTTTTCAATCCTTGTCTTTGACATACGATTATGCTGGAGTAAATGCACTCCTCGGAGATAATCAGGCCCTGACTAATTTCCAAGGTTCCGTCGTCTTTTTTTTTCCTGATGCATGATGCATGATATATCGCACAATTACATTAGCTTGCGATTTCTGCAGGAATTGAATCCCCCAGCCAACCAGCTGGCAGATTGCACTCTTTCAGGGGGATTTTTATACCCTGATGAAGTGTCAGTTAGTTCTATTAGAGCATCTGGCCAGCAATTTTCTTATCCGGGTCAAAAAATGATATTGATGCACAAAGACATGGCTTTGAAGCTTTTTTGCCCTCGTTTGAGGGTCCGATATGGATTAAAACCACCACAACATGATTATGGGAGGCTGTTGCTGACTTTTGTGATCGATACATCCCCAATCTTACGCAGAGTCCTGGATGAATGTGATCGTGTTGCATACGAAGTTTTTCAGAAATCAGGTAGCATCTCAGAATGGAAGTCTATGGTGAAAACTTACGGCCGTAATCCTACGGCGAGATTGCGGTTAGATTATCTTCTTTCAATTTTAGCATACAAACCCTTAGCTTTACGAGTGCAAACTTGTCCCCTATGTATCTTTCTTGTACTGTAGATTCACTTAATCTTTCACTACCTTCTTCTCACAGCATGCCCGCAAGAGCAACTGGTATGAGTGGCTCTATGGTTGTGACAAAGATTCAAAAGATAGGTCCTGGTGGAACCATACAAGAGCCTGTGTTCACCAACTGTGACTCCGACATCGCAGAGCTTATTAATTTGTTCAAAGCAGATTCGTTGGTGGATGCAATGCATACGTTACCCTCCATACATACGACTACATGGAGAGTGCTGGGGTCCGGATAGTGGCAGAAAAACTGATAATCCGTGATGAGTGATGAGAGAAGTTTCTCGGATATTTATTTAAGCAAAACGCTGCCTAGTAAAATTTCTGTATGTCCTTTCCTCTTTTTTTTTTATAAATAAGGAAAAAAGAGAACAAAGTTACAACATAATGCCAGGGAGCGAGACCCCGAGGTATTCTTAAGAAGGAGAAAATGGCACCCAATGGGTGGTGCGATGAGAGGCATGTCACACTAAGGTCAATCGGGGTAGTGTGATTTGCGAGTCAGTATGCGCAAAGATTGCACTCGCGATATCCTTTCCTTTTTTAACAGTAAACTTCTCTTTTTCTCGTATATGTAAGAAGTTTAGATCTCTTGTCTAATATTATGGTGCCTTATTGTGTCTAATAAATCTCAGTTATTTATTTATATGAATCTTATATAAGTCTCGCGTGAATCCCATAAAATAAATAATTAAAATTTTATAAAACGATAATATTAAACAGAGAATCTTAGTTTAGGCTATCCGGTGCTTATATATCCGATTCTTCGTATCTCTGATCAAAGCACCTCTTTTGTGTTTATTTTAGTTCGGTGGGTCGTCTTATGTAAAGAGTTGCCAAACGTTTTTAATACATCTGCTCAGAAATCAGAAGACAAAATTACCGAACAATGCCAATTGAGCACTTCAGCTTAAAAGACATGCACTAGTGGTACGGATAAAATGAGAAAACTTGTGAATTCAATACTACCACCACCGTTAATTTGCAATTGCGTGTTTAAAGTATATAACATGCATTCAAGCAAGCTTTTCCAGAGCCTACGTCGGTCACTATTATTAGATGAACTGATCGAATGTTAACATCAACTCTTATCACACAGAAAATGCTGGTTTCTGCATAACTTCGTTACAGGACATCAAAGATTTACGGCTCCAGAAAACAAACAAACGTCAGAGAGAGAAACAGTTACATGAAGGTAGAAGGTTAAGTTGCTTTGAAATCAGTATAGGCTACGGCCAATCTGTACTGATGGAACTCTTTTAACAGTGTTCAAACATTTTCAATTGCATTATAAGATTCAAAATACTACCCTCTCCTTATGGAACATCAACACTCTTAAAGACTTTCCCTTTGAAGTTTCAAGAAGCAGTCCATCCTTTTAGGGAGTGAACCACAGGGATATGCCATGGATAGAGCTTGCTCTCTCCTGGCAGAGCACAACCTCGAGATGCATGCCTCATCTTAAAGACTCCCAGCAATCCTTCTTTTGGGCCACCGTCAACTCAAGTTCAACAATTTTGCAGTTTAAGCATCAACCCGGGTGCTCAGGTTAGAGTTCCCGCTTTTTTGCAACTTGATCCAAACCAATCCCTCGCAGGAATAGTAAAGCATTGTCATTTTTCATCCATATGCACCAGGGAAACTTCATTTGAGCGCTTCCAGAAGAAAACCATAATAACTGCATGGACTATCTACAAAGTATAGGGTACCTTGTTAATCAGAAACAAGAACCTATGATCCCGAGGGATCTTCCTCGGGGGAAGAATCCCTTGATGCAAGCTCTTCCTCATCATCCTCTTCATAATATTCAAAGTCAGTAGGGGTTGGTTGCCCATTAAGATCCACATTCACACTGTTTAACTTCCTCACAAACTGTCCTCGAACGCGTGGCCTTCTTTCAGCTAATTTTTTTCTATTAACATACCTAATCTTCTTATCAAAGCAGCGCTCCTTCTTTTTCTGTCTGAACTTGATTAGCGCTGCCTCTCTTCTATCTACGTTATTCAGTTTTGCATCAGAGGATGACGTACTTCCAAAAGATGGCCATGAAGGAGAACTAGACATTTGACCAGGTTGTAAGCATATGCCAACAGGGTAATACGGGAATGAGGCCATCCCATTCATATGAGGGGGGCATTGCTGAAGATGATTGTATTGAGGAAGAATGACTGAAGTAGCATGACTTTGCAGCTCATGCAAGTTCTTCTGATATAGTTGCGCTGATGATGACATTATGACTTGATTCATAACCCCGGACATGTAATACGGATAGACATTTTGTGTAGATAAACCTGAAGCATCAACTGGAGATTCATTCCTTGGATGCATGAGCACCTGAGGAAGATTTTCTTCCTTGAAATTACTTTCAGGAAATTCTCTTGATAAAGGTGGGGTGCAAGATCTCTCAAGAGAAAGGGAATCTGGGATACTGGAACTGCTACGGAAGTCATCTTGAGAATAGCTCTCCCATGCTTCTCCCTTTTCATGTAACTGACTACCACTAGTCACCGGCTGACCATGCATTTTATCTTCCATTCTCAAAGTTTGAGGGATTTTGTCCTCGGTGGGAACAGACACAAGGGAATCATTCTTGGTGGTGCTTGATCTAACGTAAGTAAAGAAGGCAGATGACTCTCCAATCTTCAATTCACTCTTTTTTGGACCAGACGATACATGTCCTGCACAACAAATCTGAAATTTACAATTTGCCACTTTAAAATTCTAAGACAATAGCTAATGGGACCCAGAGTTATGCTTGAATGAAATTTGAAGTAACAACTGAAAAATGCCTAAGCAAGATCGTAGCATAACCCTTTCACCATTTTCACAAAATGACCTCAAAGACATAGACATAAATTGTGATGAACAAGCATGCTTGTGATCTTGAATGAACAACTGAAGATTAACAAGTCATTCCCTAATTAGGTTCACCAAATACTTGGTTACCTCTATTTCTTCTGTATGCTATCCCTGATAGCAAATCACCAGTGGAACCAAACAAAGTCAATACCAAACATAACATTGGATAAGTAGCAGTTGGATGATTCTGTAGTTAGTCACCTGCTCTGTGGTCGCTGATTGCTGGCACATCAGGTCGATACTCCTGCGCACGACTTGGTGGAAGTTCAACAGCAACAACAGCAGACTGAGACACAGAATCAACTTTTACATTAATAGAATACTTGAAAATTCATTAAAGCGTTTCAGAATGCATGACAAGCTGTTGGGAATGAAATCCTAATTCAACCCAATGAACTCTGCACATGACAGGTAGTCCAAAAAGGAAAATAAGCCATTTTGCAAAATTTCCTTGCTTCTGCCTTGTCCATGTAACAGAAAGCACAGAGAATCATTGATGACTCTTGATTAGAAAGAAATTACAGAAAAGATAATTCATGCCTCCTACATTTCTATTAGTTTCTTATGTTAACTTCCAAGCATAAGTTGCCAAAGAACAAGTACATTTTACAATTTGACCATGAACCATGTGCAGAAACAATAAAATTGTCTTGCAATTTCATTTCTCATCAATCTCATAAAGATATAAATGACTCTCAGTAACATCGAGTGGGGCTCACCAGAACAACAAAGAGATAAACTACTTCACACAAAAAAGTATCCAAAAGTGTAATTAAAACAGAAACGAGAATGCCAATTTCAGAATTTAGGATCGAAATGCTGTCAGGAATACCAATCATACATTGTTTAAATATTAGCTCTACATCATTTAAGGTTGACACGTGGAAACATATTGTTAAAGAATCATGGCCCCAAAATCAGCTCAAATAATATATTCAGGAGTAGTCCATCACTCCTCTTGCCCAACGTTTGCTTCAATAATACCAAATTTGAAATGTAGGATGCAGTAAGATGTAGATACAGAAGTGTGCTATTCCACCACAAGTAACTACGTGCCATTATGCTATATTCAAGTCCATAATCTACTAACCTCATCTTCCTGATGAGCTGACACCCCCAGTTCTGGATTTGTGCTCCTCCGAGACTTGTCATCTGTATCATCAGAGAATAGGGTAGTACTGTTTGTGTTGGCATCACTAGGATCTGATAACACCAGATCAAAATCACAGTTCAGGATGTTCTTCTCCACAAATCCAAGCTGCAAGCGCAAAGACATAAAAATACCTCCTTATTTGTTCATATACATAATAATTTAAGTTGATAACTACAAAAAAAAAAAAGAAAAAATAGAATTACAAAGACTGTTGCCTTGAAGATTTATGCATGAGACATACAGGTTGTTGTTAGTAGATGAAACCATACTACCCTAATTCTTGTGATCAAACATTCCATGACACGGGATAATGCTTCCATTTTTCAATCACTTATGCTGAAGATTTACAAAAAGAATATGAGAATCAAGCTTAGAGCACTAGCCAATGACCCATGCTTCTGAACAAAATATTGATACCCCCTTATTTATACCATGCAAGCCCATGTTGCTATTTATGGAATCTTATGTTGATAACACTATATTCCGAGTGGAGCACATGCAAAGTTTGCCTATAGACCATGAAATATACTACATTATTCTCTATGAAAACCACATAAAAAGTGACAAATGTAAGACCATCATATTCCCTTGATCTAAGGTTGGGTGAAGAGCAAGCGAAAGAGGAAGATAGAGAGAAAGAATAATAAAAAGACCAAGAACAATGTAAGCAAAAGTAAACCAAACCATTCGCCGCCTTCTCCACATGTGTGTCCATATATTGAGTAGTTCATTAGTACGTAATGGCTTCACAAGATAGTCCGCTGCCCCTAACCTCAAGCACTTGACAACTACTGAAACCTCATCCTGTGCCGACATCACTTGTTAAAGGAAAAACATGTTAATATTGGGATTTGGAAAAATAATTGCAACAATAAAGATCAAAAGCAGATCTAACAAAATAAGCTTACTAATGACAGGAATGCGTCGAAGATCTTTATCCCTAGTTATGTACTTCAACATTTTCATGCCTTTTGTCATTGGAAGGTCAACTTCCGCAAGTATGATATCAATATCAGTTCCCTCAGCATTTAGTGCATCAATTACTTGCCTAGCTGATCGCACTGATGTAACTGTGTAGTCAAGGCAGCATAGGATCATTTGGAAAACGCAAAGCACACGTGTCAAGCTACTAAATTGTAAAGCATTTCGAAAGTGACAAAGATTGGAACCAGATGCAGAAAGAGACTCCTCATTATTTAAGAAAGTTTTGCAGTAGTTCAAACAAAACAGATTCTTTAAAGTTTTCTGCAACATAAACAAGTGTAGCCGATCCGGGGATGTATTAATTGCACCCAAGCATGCGATAAACTAATGCAAGTTTGGAAAGCACCAATAAGACTAACTAGAAGTCCAAGCATATGAAACAAAAATTTAACTTCTTAATCAAATAATTGAAATAACTCAACTTCTTAAGGGAAAATTCATCGTAGGCTTTTATACTAATGTTTTAGAAAATTGAGTTTAAGTGCTCTTGCACTCAATTTTGTGTGCTGTTTACATCATTAACACATAAAAGACTCATCTTATCAGCACTGAGCTAAAATTTATTGCCATATCTTCAAAAAATGGCACAAGTTCATCATTTTTTTGTCAGTGAAATCTCCTAGCCCGGCCAGTAAATGAATTCATGAAAATAGAAGTCAATGTCCCAATTCTCTAGATTCTCAATCAACCATTCAAACAAGAGAAAAGAAACTCCATAGAACCAGGAACCAGGAACCAGTTCTGTTTTGACTGACATAAGTGAGTTTACAGTCTCTATGGGTGAAAATTCCACAACTCTGAGACATCTATTCCATAGCAAATCATTCGGCGTAGTCATAAAGAAATTCAAGACAACTAAATGAGCTGATTCAAGCATGTTCTATCCAAATCCATACTGGTTCATTCCAAAAAAATAATAAAAAACAATTAGATCTTCAACAAGAAAAAGGCAAAAAGAGAAAACAAATGGAAAGCCGTCATATAAATTCAGGAAAATTAAAAGTACCCTGATAGGAGCATTTCAAAAGGAGAGTGAAAACCTCCTCGGAGCTCTTGGAATCATTATCACAAAGCAAAATCCTTACTTTGCTTCTATCTATGAACCCATCTCCACCTTTGCTGTTACCTCCACCCCCCTCCTTGTTTAAATTATTCTCCTTCCCCTCCATTCTCACCCAATACCATAAAAGAACACAACTTCTTTCACTCCCCAGCAAAACCAAGAATCACACAAACTCCCGAAACAAAGACAAATACTAGAGAACTTCCATTATATATATATATATATATAAAAAGCAGCCCCTTTCACCTAATACACAGATTTTAATTACGATTTGGATCTATAAAATTCCTAGAAACTTAGAAAGAAGCTCATACAAACACCAAAGTTTCCATATTTAACACCCCATTTGAGCTAGCTACGTCCCTACAAGGAAAAGCCGCTTTAGTCGGTATATCAGACGGTCAAGATCGATGAGAAGGTGGGGAGCAAATCCAGCGGCAGGATTTAGATCACCGGGGAGAGTAAAAAGGGGGAAGGGCGCGTGTTAGCAAAAAAGGTCAATTCCCCAAACCCCTCTTCAATCGGAGCCACCGTAGCACCGCCCCAATAATTCTTCTATTTCTGTTTTCACGTCATCTCTAAACACTCTTTTCATTATCTTCCAATCTGTTAAGCTAAAACTAAAAGAGTAGCATTACTTTTTGAACTTTTTGTAATTTAAAAAAAAAAACACGTTTTTCTTTGGGTACTGAGTGTGTCTAACGTGCGCCATGGGAAAGAAGGGTGATGCAATGGAAATGGAGACGTGGCTTTGCGGATTCGGAATTTGGATAGTTTAGGGTTAGAGATATAGAAGCGGCCACGTCATGTTAATAATTAATACACACATCATAACAATTGTTTAAGATTCTTATTTCCCGTATATAAAATGGAATACGTTAAAATTAATAATTTAAAAAATTTTAGAAACGTATAGTAACGAAGGAATTAAAAAGATAAATGGATGAGATATTTATATAGAGAAAAGATAAAATTGTTTAGTAAAAGTTGATTGGAATATTTTAAGTACATAGTTAAAAATATAAAGAGAAATTTTTTTAAAAATTATACAAATATAAGGAGTTATGACCTAATTATAATTTAAAATTTTAAAGGAGTTATGAGTGTGACAATTATGACCTATGAAAAAATTAAAATTTAAGAGAATTGGAGAGTATTTGTGAATACAT
>JANIHY010000006.1:54031791-54042512 GCA_027479065.1 Erythroxylum brevipes | reverse complement strand
GAAAATTTTCTGGTAGTGAATCTTCATCGTGGGTTACGTGTCGGTGTGACCTTCGAGTTTCCCGATGTGTACCCTACAATGAGGGGGCGCTACATTCATATAGTGATTTATGCAGCTACCATGATGATTTTATGCCTATAGAATTTCACTATCTTTATAGGTTTTTAACTTTTACGTTATTCGATGGAGGAGATAGCCAAGGTGCAGTCTCTAAAGCAGAATTGTTTTTGTTATGGTGTATGGTGCATACTAAGCACTTTAATGCTGGTATATGGTTAAGTATGCATCTAATGGATATGGCTAAAGCTAGAGTCAATAAAATAGTAGTTGGAGCATTTGTCACCCAAATTACAGAGCATCTTGGTTTACTAACTGAGAGAACAAGTATGCAATTAGTTTTTAGGAAATTTTAGTTTAGACTTGCAATCGTTGGTGTGTATGAAGATTGTTAGGCGACAAGGTGATCATTATGCTCTTGTTAATGATGACACAACAGAAGCTTCAAGTAGTAAGTGTAGTCACGTCGGAGTAGTTGAAGGTACCCAAGGGGATGATGTTTTGCCACTTGAAGCTACGCCTTGGAACATTTCACCTAATTATGATGAATATCAATCATTGCTTAATCAACTTATTGTATTTGAATGACGAACGAACGATAGATTCAATAAGATTAAGATTAGCATAGCAAAGATGAGGAATTTCCTAGTGAATTTAAATCCTCGTTTCAGACACCGTCCACTTTCATCTTAGTATTATATTTCTATTTTTTCTTTTTATTATTTTGATTATTTGTCATTAAATTATTTTTAGTTTTATTGTTTGTCTTTATTTATGTTGTTTGCATCTTAGATCCTTCAATTAATTTCTTATGATGTTGGCAGTGTATGTTTGTACATTACATGTTTGTTTTCTAGTTTAATAGTTAGAGGTGTTCGGTTATTAAATGAACTTAATCGGGATTATAAATGTATAATATGAGTGAATTAATATATTTGAATACATAAACTAATTGACTTGGATTTCAATTACATTTTCTTCCTTACACAAATATATAGTATTATAGAATTTAATTGTGGAGGTTTTTATTAAAGAATCTCATTCTCTATAAATAATCATAAAATTTCAAACTCACTAGATTGATGACATCAAAGTGTTTCAACATTCTCAACTCTTAATTTCTATTTAAATTTAAATAATTTGAACCTTTTAAAAATTTAAATAGATATTTCATCTAATACGTGTGACTCTATCATATAAAATCATTACTAAATAGAATGAAATACAAATATCCATCATTTTATGAATTGTTATCACATTCAATACGATTATATGTATATGATTTAATAACTTCATATTATAATTGACATTTCACTAAAAGGTTGATTTAGTCATTCTTCAACCTAATAAGTATCACAAGTTCTGCACCATGCATAATTAATGAATACTATATCCATGTATGTAATTTTATTATTCTCATTTTGTTGATTTGATTAACAATACATGAAAAGATAGTTTCTATTATCTAACTTTGTATTCTTACCACTTCGTTTAAGCCTAAGTTTCCTTTGATCCAACACATACAAACTATTTGTATAAACTCAGATTAACTACTTTTACTTAATGATTTATTTCTTATCATACATGGATCATCATAATAATGTTGAATCCAAATTCAGTATCAAATACTAAAAGGATGAATTAGAAATATATATGACAACTATTATTATCATATAGCACATGCCTTCAGTTGTAGTTCATGTTTATGCTTTTAGTAGGATAAATAAAATGAATGTTTTTATTAAGGTAATATGCCTTTTATCTTTACTCCATACTAATATTTGCAAGATGCTATACTATTATATAACTCCCTAATGTTATCTGACCCTTTTTTTATAAGGTTAAAGCATTGATATGTTTATTGTTTATTTTATTAATTTAATTTTTATTTCAGGTTAGGAGATGTGATTTTTTCAAATGATGTGATGACAAATTTACTAAGACTATTGTTACATTGATTCAGAAATTAAGGAAAGAAGTATATAAGTTAAAGTAGGAAATCTAAACAACTGAAGCCGAAATAAGTACAACTAAGGAAATTGAGGAGCAAATAAAGCTCATAAAGTAAGACATTAATTTATTGAAAATAAAAAAAAAGTTTAAATTAATGTCAATGATTACTATAATAGGATTTGTTGCGCTCATGATGATATGTTATTTTCAAAAATCTTATTTTAAAATGGCACTATATTGCATTATAAAATTTCAAACTTTTATTCTAATGAATGTAATGATTATGTATTAGAACTTCTATTGAAATATAATTTTTAATTACATATTCAATGTAATGATTCCCCATCATTTCTCATGTGTCACTTATAAAATTAGTAGTTCATAATAGTAATATATTTGGAATTCATTAATAAAAAATGACAAACATATTAATATTAGTAATATATTTGGAATTCAATTTCAAAAGTAGCAAATGCATCAATATTAGTAATACAACCAGAATTTATATCCAAAAGTGGCAGAGATATATACATGTAGCTAAAATTTATGTCAATAACACATCCATCTAGAAAGAAAACACGAATAACACATCTATCAAAAAATTATGCTAACAGTACATCCATCTAAAAGTTGTAGAAAACACATATGATAACTTTAATATTGTTATTCTTTGCTATAGTTGATTGGGAAAGTTATTCCTATGATGATTATATCAATGATGCTTTCCTCCTCTTTGGTTTAACTTGTAACTATTAAGAGCATGGTTTTAAAACCCAGACCGGACCGGCCGGTCCGACCGGTGACCGGCCGGTGGTCCGATCCGGTTGATGCTTTAAAACCGGTTATAAATTGACCCAGTTTGAACCGGTCAAAATCGATCAATTGACCGGTCCGGTCCGACCGGTTCGATAATTATTTGTTTTATTTTTTGAATTTTTTAAATATTTTTAATATTATATATAATTAAATATAATTATTGCATAATTGTTACGTCACACCGGTTTGACCAGTGGTTGAACCGGTCGAACCGATCAAACCAGTAACCAGTAAGGCCACCGGTTCGATGACCGGTCCGGATTTTAAAACATTGATTAAGAGTGATTATATTGTTCTTTAAACCTTAGAATCTTTGGTTCAAATGATGGCTTAAATGAAAAATCGATTGAATCAAGAACTGATGTCTATTTCTGTTATTCCAATGAGGAGATCGAGATACAATATATAGCAAAGGAGAGCTAACAATACGCCTAAGAATAGGGAAATAAAATGGGAAGAGATTATGCCAAAACAATATATACGGTAACCCTATTAAGTAGGAAAATCCTTTCCATTACTCCCCCTCAAGTTGGAGCATGAAGGTCACAAGTGCCCAGCTTGTCGAGTAGGATTCTAAGTTGCCTTGCTCCAAGTGCTTTCGTGAACAAATCTGCGATCTGGGATTTGGTGTCTATATAGATGGGATCGATCTCTTTAGACTCTACTCTTTCACGGACAAAGTAACAATCCATCTCAACGTGCTTTGTACGTTCGTGGAACACCGGGTTGTTAGCGATATGTTTTACTGCCAGATTATCGCAAAACAGTTGAGTCGGATTGGTTTGTTCTATGTCCAACTCCTTCAATAGCCATCGTAGCCACAGCACTTCGCTCACAGTGGTGGTCATTGCCCGATACTCTGCTTCCGCAGAGGACCTCGACACCACCGATTGTTTCTTCGATTTCCACGAGATGGGGGCACCTCCCAAGAGCAACAGATAGCCGGTTCTTGATCGTCTCGTGTCGGGACAGCCCAACCCATCAGAATCAGTATAGGCGATAAGGTTGTCGCCACCTTCTTTTGGGAAAAGAATTCCCTGGCCTGGAGTCGATTTCAGATATTGCAAAACTTTCATGGCTGCATTCATATGACTTTGTCGAGGATCAGACACGAACTGACTCAACACATTTACCGAGTAAGCAATGTCCGGTCTTGTAGCTTGCAAATAGAGGAGTCTGCCTATTAGTCGACGGTATATGCCGGCATCAACTCGAGCTTCTTCAGTATTTCTTGCAAGTCTGGAGTTTTGTTCTATGGGCATAGCACAAGGCTTACACCCCATCATACCACTGTCCTTCAAGATGTCCAAAGTATATTTCCTTTGGCTAAGGACTACTCCTTCTTTCGTGCGAGCCACCTCTATCCCCAAGAAGTACTTTAAAGGCCCAAGATCTTTTACACTGAACTTCGCATCCAGGAAGGTCTTGGTCCCTTGTATTTTCTCCAAATCATTTCCCACAATTATGACATCGTCTACATAAATGAATGCTGCCACAAATGAGGTTTTGTTTTTGAATATGAAAAGGGAATGATCGGCATGTGATTGCTTGAAACCAACCTCACCCAAGGCTGCTGTGAACTTGTGGTACCAATTTCTGGAAGCCTGCTTTAGACCGTAGAGAGACTTTCTGAGTCTACAGACCTTAGTCTCGTTTCCCTTGTTGAAGCCTTGTGGGATTTTCATATAAACCTCCTCGTCCAAGTCGCCATGGAGGAAGGCGTTGTTAACGTCAAGCTGATGCATAACCCAACTCTTCTTGACGGCAACTGCAAGAATGGTTCGAACGGTAACCAATTTAGCAACCGGAGCGAAGGTGTCATGAAAATCCACCCCTTCAAGTTGAGTGAATCCTTTGGCCACTAATCTGGCTTTGTATCGTTCTATCTCCCCATTCGGTCTGTACTTTATCTTGTAGACCCATTTGGAGTCAATAGCTCGTTTTCCCTTGGGTAGTTTTTCAAGGGTCCAAGTGTTGTTGGCTTCAAGGGCTTGTATCTCTCTTTTCATGGCATCTCTCCAAGTCTTTTCCTGCACAGCTTGCTTAAAAGTCTTGGGCTCATCATTTGAACCAATGGATGACAGATAAGCTTTGTGAGAGTCAGTAAAATTTTTATAAGATATAAAATTTGCTATGGGATGTACCGTTGAGGACGAAGTTGAGGAGCCTTGATTGGTAACGGGTGTAGGCGTGTCTATCGATGGTGGGAGGTCAACAACGTAATCCTCGAGACGTACCGATCGAGTTCTGTTTCTCTTTTCTCTGATCGGGTTCTGATTATGACTATTCGTTTCTGGTGGGAAGCCTGCCTCTTGATTATTCCGTTGTTGTTCGTCATGATCAGATACTTGATCATTATGCACATTTTCGTGCATACTGGTTTCTTCAACACCTTTGTTCTCATGTATTCCGTCATCGCTATCATCCCTTTCATCACTTCTTGGAGCTTAATTGACACTTGTTTTCTCGTCGTAATACCATGAGGGAAAGTCAAAAATTTCAGATTCATCTTGTTCTATCTTTGCTGCAGTGTTGTATGGGAAGATGTTTTCAACAAACTTGACATCTCTTGAAACCACTATCTTACAGTTCTTCACATCATAAATTTTGTACCCCTTTGTCCCTCGTGGATATCCCATGAATACCCCTGGTCTCCCCCTTTCCTCGAACTTATCACCCTTCGTTTCAGTGCTGCGATAGTATGCGAGGCATCCAAAGGTTCTCATGTGATCGTAATCGGGCTTGTGACCATACACTATTTCATAAGGGGTTTTGTTGTCTAAAGTGGTGGATGGGAGACGATTTATGATGTGGGCTGCTGTCATAACACACTCTCCCCAAAATCGTATGGGCAAATTAGCCTCAAATCTGATGGCTCTAGCAGTTTCAAGAAGATGACGGTGTTTTCTTTCAACGACACCGTTCTGTTGAGGAGTATGGGGGCATGTTGTTTCAAGAAGAATGTCATGTTTTGAATAGAAACCCTCCATTCTGTTAGATGTGAACTCACCCCCGTTATCACATCTAATTCTTTTAACTTGCTTATTGAATTGGGTTTTGACCATTTTGTGAAAAGAAACTAAGCAATCACTGGCCTCAGATTTTTTCCTCAAAAGAAAAACCCATACAGAGCGACTAAAATCGTCAACAATGGTTAAAAAATAGGTCGCTCGTGTAAGCGTGGGTGTTCTATATTTTCCCCAAATGTCACAATGTAACAATTCGAAGCAATCTTTAGTTTTTATTGAACTGACTGGAAAAGGGAGTCTAGAAAACTTAGCTCTCAAACAAGAGTCACAACAAATATCCTTGGAGTTTAAAGTACCGTTTTTAACAAAATTCAAATGAGAAAGCTTGCTAAACGATGCATGGCCTAACCGCTTGTGCCACAGACTACTCGTGACTGCCAATGCCTTTCTTTCCTCTCCCACCATATCCATCCAGTAAAGCCCTTGCCTACATTCACCCGTTCCAATCAATCTCCTCGAGCTCAAGTCCTGCACAACACAGAAATCCGGGAAAAATGTTACGGCACTTCGTAGTTCCTTTGCCAACTTGTGTACAGATAAGAGACTACAAGTAAAGTTGGGAACATATAACACGTTGTCAATGGTGGTTCCACCCGGTATATTGCACGTTCCCCTTCCCATGACGGGAATGGAGTCACCATTAGGAATGGTAACTGGCAACTCGTTGGCACTTTCAACACAATTAGTAAATAAATCAGATCTGTGGGTTATGTGTTCGGTACAACCTGAGTCAATAACCCACTTGTTACCTTCGCTCAATCTACCTGCCATGTTTGCCGTAGGTCCTGCACCACCTTGTTTCGATGGATTCTTTCCTGCAAACAGGTTCAGGAACTGTTGATATTGCTCTTTGCTTAGACCCATTACCAGGCTCTCTTCACTCTCAACCAAGGCTGCCCTTGGTTTGCTCTTCTCGGTCTTCCTTTTTCCCAGCCACCACTCCAGGTAGCCTATTCGTTTGAAACACCCTTCTTTGACATGTCCATCTTTATCACAGAAATCGCAGTGCTGATCTGCCTTATCGATGATGGGCTTTTGGTTTTTCTGTCCCGTTTTCATCTGCCCAGTCATGACCCCCTCCCGTCTCGTGGATGCCTGAAAGGCAGCAACATCGACGCCTGTTTTTCTTCCAGACGAGACGCTCCTCTGCTGTTCATCTTCGGCAGCCAGGTGGTAGGCTTCACCCAGAGTTGGTGTCGGCTTCATGGCGAAGATTTGGGTTCGAATCGTCGAGTACTCTTTGTCAAGACCAAGAACAAATTCATATAAGCGTTCTTTGTCTCTTAATTCCATCAACCTTTTTCCTTGATTACACGTGCACCCATTGCAAGTGCATTTAGGTATTGATATGACAGATCCCATCTCATCCCACAGGACTCTTAGCTTTGTATAGTATGCGGAAACCGAGGCTCCATCCCGCCTTGTGGAAGATAAAAGTTGCTTTAATTCATACGCCCGAGGGGCACTCTCTTTTCCGAATCGATCCTTCAAATCCTTCCAGACTTCTTCGGACATGTCAGCATACTTTACGCTGACTCTTATTTCTTTCTCCATCGCCGTGTTTAACCATCCCTTTATCATAGCATCACATCTCATCCATGCCATGTAGGTGGGCGATCTTTCTTCGGGTTTCTTTAAAGTTCCATCAATGAAACTGGTTTTGTTCTTGGCGAAGAGAAAGTTCAGCATCTCTTGTGACCAATCTTGATAGTTGTTGTCGTTTAAAGATTCATTCACATGCATTTGTCGTGGATAATCTGAGGGGTGCAGGTAGAAAGGGGAGTTGTGGTCGATGGTTTCTTCCTTCTTCCCTCCAGCGTCGGTATCATTGTCACCTGCCATTTGGTAATGGCTGATGAATAGACTTCTTCTTTTCTTTCAAGATTTCAGGCCCGATCGGTGGTGGTCCTGCTTTGATACCATGAAAAATCGATTGAATCAAGAACTGATGTCTATTTCTGTTATTCCAATGAGGAGATCGAGATACAATATATAGCAAAGGAGAGCTAACAATACGCCTAAGAATAGGGAAATAAAATAGGAAGAGATTATGCCAAAACAATATATACGGTAACCCTATTAAGTAGGAAAATCGTTTCCATTATTAAATGTATAGAAATAAACTTTTCTGAACTTCTTTTTACCACCATATGAAGAGCTACCACACTGGAAATTTACATATTATTCATATTATTTATTTAAATGAATTGTTAATAATTTAATAAATGTTTATATATGGAACTTTCAATATTAATGTATTGACTCAGTATAGCAATATCTTAAACTATGTTTGCACCATGAACTTATATTATTCAAATGTAACATAATCATTAGTTATATAACCAAGATAAATTGATAAAAAACCAAAGGCTTATATACTTGTGAAGATACCTTAATGATAACCTGATAAACATAATGGGAATAACAATATGAATTTGATACATGAAACAAATTTCACTAAGCAATGCAAGGTTTGTAAACAAAGGTTTTATTTATATGCCTCACCAGGTAATGTTGAGTATTCCTTATTGTCATTTTTAGCGTTATGGCTATAATTGCCATTTTTTCTTCATTTCATACATGTCCCTTATAAGATAAATTATCTAGATTTTTCAGCTTTTTAGACTCAATTGTTCCTTTTCTTTTAGTGATTTTTAGTTTCTCTAACATAACTCTTTTAGCCAGTGGGTCTATCACCTCTATATAAATCATAGGCTAGAAATTTATACCCTTAATAGGTCAATAGTAAATGGTCATACAAATTAAGGAATTGAGCCTTCTTGATATGCGTATCTCCATTCCAATCTATTCTTTATTGAATTGCATTTTTTGTTCTTGTCTAATTTATTCATAATGGTTCCTATATATATATATATATCTCTTCATCACCATAATTCTAATTGTTTAAAGTATGTTAATAACTAGTATATCTTTTATTAGTAGGATCCACTCATTAAAGGTTTCACTTATATTATAACAATAAATAGGCATTTTAATTTAAATGATTAGTAGCACATTCATATTTCATTTTATCTGGCCTTTTGAGTTGATAGTTAAAATCTTCAATATAGGTTGATTATGCATAATTCTAGAATTTCTTTTGCAAATCCTTTCCTTTATAATTCCCATACCAATTAGGATAAAGTGTCTAGAACACATTTGGTGAAGTCTCTTCTATAGCTTTGACCAATCCGTAAAAAATTGAAACTAATTTAGTTATTATAAAATAATATATGCTAATTAATTATAACTATATGAAGAATAAGATATCTTCTACATATCAGATATGACTTTAAGTCCTTCATTATGATCTAATTCCAAATCAAAAGCTAGTAGATTTATGAATAGACTCTATGAATCATTGTTTTCTTCCTCGATAATAGCTAAAATAATGGATACATTCCTCTATCATCATATTTTCCTACTACACTCAATAATTGGCCTTGGAACTTTGTCTTTAAAAAGTAGCCTTAAATATAAAAAATTGGCCTTAAATGCCTCTACTCTCTTTTAAATTATTTTACACTTCTAAACTCCATCCTTAATCTCAAATATGGTTCCTCATTAGTTGGATTATGCCTGATACTTATCCATTTAGTTATTCATTACTGTCAATTAAACTACCATAATTAGTTAAATCAATTTTAAGTGGTAGATGGTCATTATGAATTTTAACTTGTACATACCCATCATATACTCACCAACATCTTCGTTACCTTGGTTACCAACATCTTGATCGCCTAAGTCTTGAAACTATTCATTAGATTTACCAACTTCCTTGCCAAATTCTTCATTAATGTGTTCATCAGTGACATAATCCATCTTAAGACTACAACTGCCATCTTCAGCTTAATTATTTTAACCCTCTCCTCTTGTTATAGGTAATATCTCAGGAGCAAGGATTGAGATGTCTAGCATATGGATTACATAAACATTAACTATTTTACAAATTTTTCACAAAATTTATAAGCCTAATACAATTTTGTCTTGATTTAATAAGTATCAATGACTCACTATATTTGAAACCTAGTACGTTGTAATATGCCTTATGAACTTGAAGGTATCATAAATCCTTGCTCATGTCACATATTTGCCTATAACTAAACTTAAGTTTTGCTTTGAATTTCTAACCATAAAACAACCTTATAAAACTATATTGGGTCCTTGTAATTTGGTTCATAATTAATAAAAAAATATTAAAAGCAATATTAGTCTGCACAATCAAAGCATGTTCCATATAGATGTAACTTGTACACTAGAAAAGTTAGCAAAATATGCAAGTTAATTAATCGACGAGGAAATGTGGAAGCTCATGAACTTGCTCTAGTGTCTTGCAATTTTTCTCGTTTGAAAGTTTGGGTATCTATCCTACCTTGTTTATCTCATTTATATGATTAATGGATATTTCCTTTACCTCTAAAAAAAAAATGAAAAAAAATTGTAAACAGTTCAAATATCCATTTATTATATGTCTACAAGTCATTTTCAGCCATATAAGATTAACCCCCTGTTTGGAAAGCACTGAATCGAATTCAATCATGGGATTGAATTCGATTAAGCTGTTTGGAACAATAGAAAATCTAAGAATTCAATCCCTGCATGAGTTGAATCCCTCCTTTCTTTGTTATTTCAATTCACGTTATTATTCGCGTGAATTGAAATCACAAGTTGCTGGATTCTGCTTCTTCCGCGCCTCTTCTCCTCATCTCCAAAGTCCAACCTTTTTCTTTTCCTTTTAATAACAATAACAATTATTATAATAATAATTATTAAGGACAAAATAATCAGACTAATAATATAAATAATAATAATGATAATTTTATTTACATAATAATAATAAAACTATAATTTCAAAATAAAATTATA
>JANIHY010000006.1:53988576-53999596 GCA_027479065.1 Erythroxylum brevipes | reverse complement strand
AACTCTTGTTATTAAAAATTAATCAGTTTATCAATTAATTGATTAATTTTAAACAATTAATAAGTTTTTTTTTTTGAGGGGAAAAAGAACCTTTATTAAATTAAAGCACGAATACAATCTGGGATGGACTCCCAAAACAATTAATAAGTTTTAATAAACTAAAATAAATCAATTAATCTTCTTTTAATGATATTTTTTAATTAAACTTTAAATTCTTTGATAGATAAAGACAATATCTTACAATCATATTTTAAAGTTTTTAATTATATTCAATTTTTAGTCGATTTTATGTTAACTTAATATTGATTGAACCTTTTAAACTTTAAATCTCTTGTCTTACTAATTTAAATTTTAATCTAATTTTTAAAACATTTGAGAACTAAATTAACCCCTAAATAAGACACATTTTATATTTGAGAACACGTCATATTTTGTTTAATTTAGCAGAAAATAAAGTCAAACATAAAAGCTTTCGGAAGACTGCCCACCAACCGTATGATCGTACATCATTATCATGTTTGATCATCATCTAACCTCTAGGTTCCACACATACTCACCCTTTTCATCTCTTTAAACCCAATCCATTTATGCTTTTATTGTCTGAGTCTGAGGCTTGGCTCGGCTTGGATTGGCTGTGATTGACTGGTCTCCGTTAGAAATTTTTTCACTGCGATCTCAATTATAATATTTTAAAGTACCAATTCTTCATTTTATGATTTCCTTGGATGTTTCAGGGAATATAAATAATTGTGGAATAATAATGTGAATGATCTTAAAAGATCATTGGCAATCCAATGAAGATTTTCCTATAACACTAAGATATTATCACACATACAATATCTTTTTAAATATAATAAATAAAGATTCTTACAATTTTTTTAAAAAAGATTCTTTTAAATTAAATTAGGTAATTTAAAATAATATCTTACAAATAAAAAATTACAATTTATTAATCACTATTCTCTTAGTATAGATCAATAAATTTAAAGCATTTGTTTACTATTTTTATTTCGATAATTTAATTTATTTTTATAATTTAAACTCGCACTTAATATTTAATTAACAATAATTTATTCTATAAGATATGATCTTAATGTTTAGAGAATATTAATTTTGTTTGGTAAACAGTTGTTAATTATTTTCATACAGTATAATTTATTCTCAATTTTTTAATTTGTTCTCTTTTTTAATTTTTTTTACTAACGCAGGGAATATTATTATGAACGCCAACTTCGCTAGGCTTGAAGTCTACTTCAACTTCAGCTTAGCACTTAGCAAATGGGAAGCTTCAATCATGACATACTTGAAGTTATTAAATAATCAAGAAGAAGGACCCACGTAATCAATGGATGTGATTGTGATTGGATATTAAGTTTTTGATTAATGGTAATGGAATGATTTATTTCTTGATTCAATAAGGATGCACACCGTCCCATCTCCTGAAACATCAATATTTTTTTTGTCTCTTTTCTTTTCTTTTCTTAAGTAGTAATTATTAAATGTTCACTTTAAAGCTAAGAATTCAGTCACTTACCATGTGAAACATTACCCGAAAGGGAAGAGAATACCGACCCTACAACTACTTTCCTCTTTACTTGATGATTTTATATTTCTTGGTAGATTCATTAATTTTAATGCTTCATTAATTTAATAGAGCAAGTTGATTGAATCCTATAAACACAAGATACATACATACCCATCGAACATTTTGATGTTTAGCGTTGGATCGCTTCATGTCATGCCAACTTTAAGAAGGTGGATCACCACTTGAAATGTCATTCATAGATTCAATTCCTTGATCACCTTTTCATGTAGTGCACAATTGTGGAATGATTGATTCCGGTTAGCCGCATGAAGCATGCCTCTTCATTCAGTTAAAACATAAAGCCAACCTACTGTATAATCCTCGGTGACCTCAACAAATATGCGAAGGATCAACTCTTTCGAACCAAGATCTTTTATCTAATATTACTCTGTCTTATTCTGTCTCATGAAATCTCAATCATTTATTTTGTGGGACTCACGTGAGGTCCATACGAGACCTATATAGGATCCACATAAATAAACGACTGAAATTTATTGGACACAATAAAATACCATAATATTGGACATAAAATTTGGAGTCAACTCTTTCATTCTTTTCCCTTTTTTTTATTTAAATGCGAGCAGAAAGATAATTTTTGTCTAATACATATATAAATTATTGTATTCCAATTGTGATGGGATCTTAAATTACTTCATTCATGACTACTGAATTGTTATTAAGGGTTGCAGACTTTTCCGGCTTCTTGTTTCAACTATCTTTTCCAGTTAGATACTCTATGCCATTAAACAGCAGCAGTTTTAACAAGTTGGGGACCAAACTTCAACTGCAAGCATTAGAAGATACAAATACCCACAGTACAAAATTCTTTTTTCTTTCAGTTAATTTGTCCTTTTACAGATGACATATTGGACACAGATCAAAAGCACCATAATAGGAATTTTGTTTGCACCTGAAGCAATTCACATGAAAGTAACAGTTAGTTGAGCTTTAACATGATGATAGTGTTATTCCCATTGGATATTTCCTTGAAAGTTAAAAAGAAAAAATAGAAAAGAAGCTTTCTTTGTATTTGAAATCTCAAATGTTTTCATTGGCTTCTTTAGTATACTATTCCCTAGCTAAGAACCTAATGCTTAATTTTTCTCAAAACGTTAGGATAACAAAGAGGGAAAGCCAATTTGGATTTGACCCCAACACTGAACAAAAAGACAGAATCCAACTAACTAGCTAGTAGTTACAAGAACAAAGGCATGGAAGACAACTCTGTAGTGAAGGTTTTTGTATGTTTTGTACCTTTTGGCCTCTTACTATCCAAAAATAGTGTACTTAAGGTTCTTTAATCCTTGCACTAGAACTGAAAAGAGTAAGCAAAGACACGCTGCAATAATTTATTAATTTATATTGTATTCTACTAACATATTAAAGAAAGCATTATATTGCCCTTCTTTTGGCCAACTAATACTTGAGATTTGGAGATTACAAAGACCCTCTTAATGACTCCAAAAGAGATCCATTGGTAAAATCAATTCCTCGAACAAGTCCATCTCTCTTTGTATATAATCGTTCATCCTTTTTTAGTCAGGCTTACCTGTTCATCCAAAATAGCCAACCCCTAACGTACCATAAAACTTAGAGAGTGTAGAGAGAAGATGACTCGTTAGATAACTTCATCAGAATAAAGAGGAGGAAACATCAGTGCCTGCCACACTACTCCCCCAATACAAACTCCATTGTTGAAACTCTGTTTACATGGCCCTCTTTCTCCCTTCAATGGAAGATAACAACCAAAGAATTCCACCATGCAAGATCATCAGAAGATCAATCTACACTTTCCTTCAGAATTACCAATACTTCACCACCACCTCTGCTCTTCTCGCCTTCCCTTTCTCAGCTTCAATTCTCCTCTCACAAACCTTGCTTCCGTCTTCTTCATCGTCATCATCATCTTCATCTCTTTTACAAGCAATTTACAGTCGCTTAGAGGCTCTCTTTGAGGCTGCAGGATTTCCACGTTCATCGGGATTCCTATCCCTTCTTAATCTCAAACTTTCTCAAACAATCGCTGCCAATATTTTCACTCTACCCTTTACCTTAACTTTCCTGTTGATTGCAAAAGCATCTGTAATTCAAGCTCTTAATCACCACAAACCGTGTCTTCCACCTTCGTTCTCTTCTGTCGTATCAATCTTTAGCCCTTTGCTTCTCACCTACATATGGAATTCTTTCTTGATCATCTCTGCAAATGCATCAGCTTTTTGTCTCTTCTTCTTAGCCTTCAACGTTCTTGAAGGGCTCCGTTGCTCTACACCTACATGTTTCTTCTTCCTGTCGGCTTCTGGGGCAGTTCTTTACTCGATCATTCTTGCCAATACACTTATCATATGCAACTTGTCTTCGGTATTGTCAGGTTATGAGAAAAGTGGTGGGTATATTGCGATCTTGAAAGCATGTATCATGATCCGAGGCAGAGCTTCTACGGCTTTAACAATAACGCTACCTGTGAATTTGGCCATGGCAGGAGCTGAAGCTCTGTTTCAATACAGGATTGCTAGGAGTTATTTTCATGTTAACGAAAAGTCTAATCTTTTCACAAGTCTAGAGGCCATGTTAATTGCCTACTTGTACTCGATTCTTGTTGTTCTTGACACAGTCACGAATTGCCAGTTCTACAAAAGTTGCAAAACAAGTTGTTGCATAGACCAAGATGGGAAATATGCTTACAGGATCGAAATTGCAGAGGAAGATAATGGAGGTTATTTGAGCTTGAACGTTTCACAAGAATTTCCATAGTATCAAACATTGCCATCAAGAATACAGGATCAGGGTCCTTTCTCGATTTTTATTTTCGCTGAAGGCTACAGTACATACGCAGATATAAACAAAACTCGGCTGCTCATGGGAAATAATGGCAGATATTTAGTGGTACGATTAAAGTTTAGGAAATTGCATACGATTCATGTTGATTCCCACTTTTACGCCATAGAATTGGATTTACTTTCTTCTTTTCTTTTTGCTTTCAAGAAGAAATATTCTGCTGTAAATGGTAAGGCACTTATGTTTTAGTTCTCATGTAATGACACTTCTTTTCACAAGAGAGAAGATTCATTGGTGTATGATCCAATTTAAAGGTCAAGGTACATCATAGTTCTAAACCAAGAAAACCAACGACGCAAAGTTGACTTTGGAGCCATAAATTCTGTATGGCAACAACAGACATTTTATAGGGTTATGCTTTTCCTTTTGTTTTGCTGATCTTAAGATGATAAGCAAACGTAGTTTATAAGCAACTTGAGTGGGTAGAATAGAGTACCGATTTCTGATGATGACTCTAATAATGGCCTAGTGTGATTTTGATGAGAAATGAAGCAACAGAATGCAGGAACCCATGTTCATACACTAACATGTCATCATTTCTTTCTCTCTCTCCTGGCCTTTCACCTAAATTCATAAAAAGATAAGATTAAATTTTAGTCAATAGAATATAATTCCATGGATTTACTAATTGGATTTCAGATCAAACTTACGTTAACAAAACACTATTTTTCATTTGAATTTTTTAGCTTATGAGGGGCTTGATCAAGGGGGTGCAATCATCAGCAAGCAGCTCAACCATGTTTTACTAGCATCTTTTTTAACACAAGTACTAACTTCTTTTAAGATATTAACTTCCCTTACTCATTTAAAAAATTAATTTTATAATTATTAAGAAATGCTTTTATCTTATACTATTAAAATTACAATTTTTAAGTGTTTTACTAATTTCAATTTAGAAATACTAAAATAATCTTATTTCATTAAAGACTATAAATGACCTTTTGTTAAGTTTCTTTAACTTTTTTTTATCATAGACTATTACGTAGACAACCTATTGAATAGTCCATTGTGTGATAATCTGTAATAAAAATTTGAAGAACTTAGATAAATACTTAATAAAAGAATCTTCTTTTTATAATTTTACGTGATTCTTAATTAGTAATTTAAAATCTTTTAGGATAATTGAAATGTACGCATGAGGATCACGAGATGTCATTTACCTTTACAAAATTTGATTACCACCAGATTTTATCAACAATTACTTTTTGTGGTTATGTAACAGAACACTTCTATCAATCTAGCTCTACAAGTTTTTATGCATTAGGCCAAATGATTAAAACGTACAATTCAATGAGAAACCAATAAAATTGATATGGTATCAAACTCAACCTATTAATAGACTATATTTGTAACTTGTAAGAGTTAAATCCTCAAGAGAAATTTTAATCTCTCTTATTTGACAGAGAATTCTCAATTTTGTCAATTCAATCCTATCCACATTTTATTTTGCACGATTTTATAATGATTATGATTAATTTTTCACAATTTTATGCAAATGTTACATCATCCGTAAAAGAACGACATATCTTTTTTTAAAGAAATAAAGAAAAAATTCATTAATAAAGAATTGAAGTACAAACAATGTAGCACCCCCTTATCGCAGGGTATACACCGGGACACCCGCAGGTCATTCCGATACATATCCTATGATAAAGGTGAGCTACGAACGATTATTACTTCACTTCACATGGCATCATAAATAAAACATCAATATAAAAATCACGATCATTTTGAAACCAACTTTTTCCTCGTTTCATTTATCAAGAACAACTGTTTACACGTCTGTCATCTTGTACTATCTGTACATAAGTCCCAAAAACCTAATACAAAATGCTACAAGAAAGAGGAAAACAACAAATCTATCTAGGTCATCCCAAAAGTCCCAGTTGACCGACCTGTGAGCCATGACTTCTCTTGCTAGTACTATCTACACGGCTGGAAAAGCCCCTCTGTAGCTAGGAGTCTACTCTCGATCCTGAAAAGACAACGTTGCAATTTTGGTGAGTTTTGCGAACTCAATGAGTGACCATCGATCTCAATCTAAGCAACACAACATAGCAATTCACAACATAAATATATCACAAGTTCACATCATTACAAATTTCACACTTTATAGTCAATACAATTTAATCACTCAATTATGCATATGCTGTGCACATGTGACACTGTTTCAATTATTTCGGTGTTATGATCGAGCACCTGAACTGTCCCTATAGGGCTCATTAATCGTTGAACCTGAGGCTCTAAATTATTATTGAGCTCGAGGCTCAAAAACACTCGTTGAGCTTTAAGCTCTAGTCGGTGGTTGCTCCGGTCACAACTGTCCTTATCTGATTATGCATTCATGAATGAAATGCATATGTCACAATTAATCACATGTATACATATGCCACAACCTCTGCACATATATATATCAATCAATCACAATATAGGCACGTAGGTCTCAAATTCTCATACAAGTAGCACTTCAATAACGCAACTTTTCAGTACATAATCATCGGACCTTCTGTCCGGAATCCACAATCAAATCACAATCACAATCCCACCATTATTCACCATAAATTTATAAGCAAGCAATAATTGAGAGAAACCATTTAGGTTACTCACCAACAGCTTTCGAAGTTAATACCTGAAAGTCTCGGCAATGACGGTGGGTTGACGTTCTAAATGCGCCTCTATAACAATTCAAATATACATATATTACAAATTGTACAATAAGAAATGTATAATAATGCACATGCAGGAATTAAAATGTGTACAATGCATGTTCGTGACATTCCCGGTATCAATCCATAAATTTTTATCTAAAATGTTCTCCTAAAATTTAGAAAATCATAGACACCAAAATTACTCAATTTGGATCTCTATAGGTCCGGATATTGTCAAAATATTGTCCAAAAAAATAATCAATCAGTCCGATTTAATCTCTCAGTTACAATTTAATATCAAAATTCACTAATTCACATGGATAGGTAGATCAAGGTCTTACGAATCCGACGCCTCAAAAATCAGGTCAATCAGAGGTCAGATGAAAAAGTTATTCACAAAAGAAATGAGAAAGGTCACATTGGAAAAGAAATAAATAAGAATTTTTATTTATTTATTTATTTATTTTCCACTTAATTCCCCTCTTCTTCCAACATGCACAATTTTTTACTGAGGAGTCCAAAATTGACAAATTTAGTCTCCATGGAAAGATCACAGAAAGCTCTACAAGTTTCATGAAGGTCTTGAAAATCAATTTCACCTTTAAGGGTGTCAAAAACTCAATCAAAGTTACTGCTTAATACATGTCACCCCAAACAGTACCACAATCTTCTAAAAATCATAGCTCACTATCCCCTTGTCCAAAAATTCCATGCTTTATATCAAAGAAAAAATCAGAACACAATCAACAACTTTTATGAAAAACTTTAAAAGCCAATTCAACATCTAAAAGGTTCAAATGCTCAATCAACATCTAAAAGGTTCAAACTTGGAATCCTGTCCTGGTGGTACTACCCGGGACAGTCTTCGACCACTGATAAGTTGAGCCCTGTAGGAGAGATACTGCATAATCGAACCTCTCATCTGGATCGCAATCCATCTTATCGAAGACTCTCTCAGTCCTCTCAAGCCATCCCTCAGCCTCAGCAGAGTCTGTGTTGCCATAAAAGTCTACAACTCTCTGCTTGCGCAGCCTATCATACCTCCTCTCCCGTCTCTGGGAAACTCTAGGAGGCAACTGCTCAAATCGAGGCACCGAGAACTCCCTACTAGCTCCGACGGATCCTTGGTCAGCTGGTTGATCAACTTGATCACCTAAGATGGATAACCTATAACAAACAATAATTTCGATCAATTTTCGCATTTCTCAACTCCTTCAAAATAATTCATACCTAAACATTCTACATGTCAAAACAGATGCTAAACCATTCTCTGATAACACCTAAATGTAGCGCCCCCTTACTGCAGGGTACACACCGGGACGCCCGCAGGTCATACCGGTATATATCCTACGATAAGGGTGAGCTACGAACAATCACTACAATCACTTCACATGCAACATAATAAAACATCAATATAAAAATCACGATCTTTTTAAAACCAACTTTTTCCTCATTTCATTTCATAAAAAACAAACTGTTTACACATCTGTCATCCTTGACTATCTATAGATCAATCCAAAAACCTAGTACAAAATGCTATATGAAAGAGGAAAACAACAGATCTATCTAGGCCATTTAAAAGTCCCAGTTGATCGACCTGTGAGCCATGACTTCTCTCGCCAAAACAATCTACACGATTGGAAAAGTCCCTCTGAAGCTAAGAGTCTACTCTCAGTCCTGAAAAATAATGTTTCAATTTTGGTGAGTTTTGCGAACTCAGTGAGGTAACCATCATCGATGGTTCACTCAATTCATGCAACAATCAAAACATATCACAATTCTTTTCTAACAACACATCGATCAGAAGTACCACATGGTTACATAAGCATAAGAAATTTTTGGCCTTTCACTCAATCAAACATATTTAACAAAATGCATTTGAAATGCTCATGTGACACTTTTTCAATTATTACGGTGTTGTGACTGAGCGCCTGAATTGTCCCATATAGGGCACATTAAACGTTAAGCCTGAGGCTCTAAATCACTGTTGATCTCGAGGCTCAAATTCAATCGTTGAGCTTTAAGCTCCAATCGGTGGCTGCTCCGATCACAACTAACTGTCATTTATCTGAATATGCATTCATGAATGAAATGCATATGCCATAATCAATCACATTATTATGCACGTATGCATACGTCACAAATAATCACATTATAATCACGTAGGTCTCAAATTCACATACAAGTAGCACTTCAACAACGCAATCTCCAGTACACAATCATCGAACCTTCTGTCCGGAATCCATAATCCAATCACAATCCATCATTATTCAATAGATAATCATAAGCATAAGCAAATAATAATTGAGGAACCGTCTAGGTTACTCACCAACAACTTCTGAAGCTAATGCCTGGAAGTCTCGACAACGTCGGTGGGTTGACGTTTCAAATGCGCCTCTATAACAATTCAAATACACATATATTACAAATTGTACAATCAGAAATGTATAATAATGCACATGCAGGAATTGAAATGTGTACAATGCATGTTTGTGACCTTCCCGGTATCAATCCATAAATTTTCATCAAATATGTTCCCCTAAAATTTAGAAATCCATAGACCCCAAAATTACTCAATTCGGATCCCTATAGGTCCGGATATTGCCAAACATTGTCCAGAAAAAAATAATCACTCGGACCTCTCACTTTGATTCCATCAATCAATTTCAATTTTTATCTCAAAAAATCACAAATTTTCATGGAGAGGTAAATAAATGTTTTAGAAATTCAATGCTTTGAAAATCAAATCAATCTGAGGTCGGATGAAAAAGTTATTCACAAAAGAATGGGAAAGGGTCCAATAAAGAATGAAATAAGAAATAAAAAATAAAAAAAACGCAAGAGCTGAGTCGCACTCAGCTCCTCGCGCTCGCCCTCGCGAGCGGCGAATTTCCAATTTTGCCCTTTTTTTTTTAAATCCACTTAATTCCCCTCTTCTTCCAACATACATAACATGTGATCCAGAAGTCCAATTTTGGCAAACTTGGTATCAATGAAAAGAGCCAGAATGCTCTACACTTTTCATGAAGGGCTTGAAAATCAATTTCACCTCTAAGGGTGTCAAAAACTCAATCAAAGTTACTACTTAATACATGTCACCCCAAACAGTACCACAATCTTCTAAAAATCATAGTTCACTATCCCCTTGTTCAAAAATTCCATGCTTTATATCAATGAAAAGGGTCAAAAAGGGTCAAATGCTCAATCAAAGTTTCTGCCCATATAAGTGTCATCCTCAACAGTAACACAATTTCTAAAATTTCTATCTTTCAATTCCAAGGTCCAAAAATATCATACTTTATATCAATGAAAAGATCAAAATACAACCTACAACTTTTATGAGGACTGAAAAATCAATTTGACCTCTAAGGGAGTCAAAAACTACTTTGAAGTTTCTTTCCACTAATGATCGTGCCAAACAGTAACAGAAACTTCTAAAAATCATAGCTTCATATTCCATGGTCCAAAAATTCCATAATTTACATAAATGGAAAGATAAAAACATAATCTAAAACTTTCATGAAGTACTTAAAGGCAATTTCAACCTCTAACTAGGTCAATTTCCCACATGACTGTGGCCTCCCTATTCCATATTGTTAAAAATCACCTAAACCATATCCACATTTCAATCACTCATAACTATCAATTCCAATATCGAAAAATAACGCATTTCATGGCGATAGAAAGCTATCAAGAAGAGGTAAAACTTTCATGAAGACCAACTTAACAAAATCAGCCTCAATCAACCTAAACAAATTCCTAAAGTTTCAGATCACAATTTCCATGTTAGTGTCACTAAAATGACACTATTCATTCCTACACACTTTGTCACTTTCAAGTTAAAATTTAGAACTCCTCAAGCCAAAATTGAACAACACCTCCTTCACAAGAATTCTAGCCAAACTCTTCAAGTTTAATTCAAGCCAAACCTTATCTCAATTGCATAACCATA
>JANIHY010000006.1:53928941-53952906 GCA_027479065.1 Erythroxylum brevipes | reverse complement strand
AAGGAATTGATTGCAACCTTAGAGATAGGGTGAAATAAATCTTCCGGATTAAGGTCAAAGCTAATAGCGGGACTTATAAATCGATAATGCAATCTTATAAGATTTAACCAGAATAATTTGGTTAGAGACTTTAGGATTAGTTTTAAGAAGTCTTAAAGTCAGCTATTAACATACCATTGGAGTCTCTATGATCCAATACATCAATGAAGCAATTGCATGATAAAAGATCAATCTGTTAAGGGTTTAAAGGGATTCGAACCTAGATACTAATTTCTAATAATGATAGTTTTCTAAGTGAATTCCATTATCTTTATGTTCATTATAGTTTCCTATTTCTTTAATTTTTTAGTTTTTATTCTCTTTTTATTAAAAATAAAGAATCAATCCGTAAGCTAGATAATAGGTATGGGTGATTACTAATATTTATAGTCTTTGTGGGATTGACTCGTACTTGCTGGTACTAGCTACAGCTACTCCATGCACTTACAATTTATTAAAATAATGACTATTACGAAATAGGTCAATCAATGATTTATTACAATATTAATTATTGTTGATTTGAGCTCAAAAGAGAGTCGAAAGACAAGTCAACTATTGGATAACCTGTTGACCATATCGAAAGGATCGATTACTCTTGCTAACAATAAGAGGCTTAGAGTAGCTTTTGGTGGGCTTATATGTACCATAGTTGATGAAAAAAAGCCCTTTACAGATTAAGTTACAACTAATAACATCAAGGCAATAGCGCTAGTCACGTGTTCTAACTTGGGACAACATTCTGACATTGATTTAGGCCGAATCAGCCCAACTAACCAACATGAAAGTTGTAAATTTTTGCCTTAGCTTTCCAACGGTATAAGATTTTCCTTAACCAGAAGTCGTTAGCCAAAGATATGCTCGATTGAATAAAAGATGTTCTGCCAGAAAATTGTTACGACTTCCTAATTGACTTTTCATTTTTTCTAGTTAGGGTTTACACTTTTAGCCCACTTTTTGAGACTTAAAAAGGTAGTTTTCAGCACTTCCTATTCATATTAGATTAAGATTAATTTTAGGTCACTCTTTGAGGGATTCAATCCTGAAATTCTCTACAAATTAATTTTACGAACTTATTAAGTGATTAGTCGGATTGCTTGTGGTGTTCTTTTGATATCTTTGTACGTTTTGGTTTCTGATTGCATTGTTAATCTTGGGTTAAGGTGTCGAAGGATCTTCTGACAACTTTGAATTCTTGGATTAGGGTTTTGATCTGATCGATCAAAGGGTTCCTAATTAAGTCGATTATAGGGATTCCGCATCATTTGGTATCAGTTGTAGATTTTTGTCTTAACTTTCCAATGGTATAAGATTCACCTTAATCGGAGGTCTGCCCAACATATGCTCAATTTACTAAAGGATGCTTTGCCAGAAAATGTTTACGACTTCCTAATTGACTTTTCATTTTTTCTAGTTAGGCATTTCATTTTTAGGCCCACTTTTTTAGACTTAAAAAGGCGGCTTTCTACACTTCCTATTCAAATTAGATTGAGAATAATTTTAGGTCACTTTGTGAGGGATTCAATCTTGAAATTCTCTACAAACCGATTTTACGAACTTATCAAGTGAGTAGTCAGATTGCTTGTGGCATTCTTTTGATGTCTTTGTGTGTTTTGGTTTCTGATTGCATTGTTAATCTTAGGTCAAGGTGTCGAAGGATCTTCCGACAACTTCGATTTCTCGGGATGGGGTTTTGATTTAGTTGATCAAGGGGTTCCTAATCGAGTCGATTCTAGGGGTTCCATGTCATTTGGTTTCAGAGCTTTGGCTCGATTTTAGGTTCCTATCCATTGTTCTTATCATCTTAATTTGTTTTTCTTATTTCTTTGCTATTTCAAATTTCTATTTACTTTTATCCTTGTTTCCCTTCTACTGTTTATTTCGCTTCGTGTTTTATCATTACCGTTCCATTGCCATTTGTTAGCATTGTCTTTGTTTTTCTTGTTTTGTAATTTTATTTCAAATCATATTTCATGTTGTGTTTACAGTTAGTTTTTGTTAAGATTGCTTTTGTGAAAAAAAATAAAAAAATATGAAAAAAGGTCTGAAAAAAAGAGCTTTGTTGATTTGTTGATCGCATTTTACGAAGATTGCGGATAGTTCATCTTGAAGTGTTGCTACGATTGTAAGTTGTTAATGAAAGAAGTTTGTTGGAATTTGTGAAGTTTGGTGATTGATAGAAAAATTAGAATTTATATTTCATTATTGCTTGAATTGAAATTGAAAATTTTGAAACTTGAACAACAAAACTTTGAAAGCTGCTTCCTATTACAAAATTTCTCTTTTGATCCTTTGAATTTCTTTGGTTCTTGACTCATTCGTGTTATTTTTCATTGCTCTCTTATTGCTTCCTTTTGATTTCTTCAAATTTTCTTTTGTAAGAGTTTCACTTTCAATTTGATTGTCCTGGATTTGTTAGGAATTTTGTTTGGCAAAGAATTTCAGGAAAGAATCAAGAGAGGTAAAAGGTAAGAGTGATTTACATCAAAAGAAAAAGGCAAAAAAAATGAGTGAAATATGAGTGAATCATCATCTATTCCAGTGAAACACGTAAGGGAGTGATTCAAGTTTCTTTTTAACTAACATTATTAAAATTTTTCTTGTTACTTTGTAATGTCTAAGGCAGGTGACGAAAGGGATTCAGAAGACCTAGCCCTAACTTTAAAGGCTTCACAAGATCAATGACCCAAATGAATCTTGCATTTGAAAGCTATCAAGAGAGGTTAGAATGCTTAGAGGCTCCAAAACGAGGTCGGCCAACACTACCACTGACGAACCAACCTGAATTTGAGGATGTTGAAATTGAAACAAACATGAAAGAGTGGGATAGATATCAAACTAGGGAGTATGCGATAAGAGGTCTAAGAAGAGGTGACATGTGTAGAAGAGAACTGAGAGCTAGGGAAGCAGTTGATAGAAACCTGAGCACTATAAAAATGAAGATTCCTTCTTTTCAAGGTCAAAATAATCTAGACCAATATTTGGAGTGAGAAAGAAAGTTGGAGTTTGTGTTTGACTGTCATCACTATTCAGAAGAAAAGAAAGTCAAATTAGTAGCTGTAGAATTTACAGACTATGCCATAGTTTGGTGGGATTAGTTTAAATTAACAAAAGAAGAAATAGGGAGAGACCTATCCGAACTTGGGATGAAATGAAGGTTGTCATGAGAGCAAGATTTGTTCCCAGTAATTATTATAGCGAACTGAATCAATGACTCCAAAACATAAAACAGGGTTCTAAGAGGGTTGAAGAGTACTATAAAAAAAGTAAATGGCTATGATCAGGGCAGATGTTGTAGAAGACCGAGAGGTTACTATGGCTAGATTCTTGTATGGGATGAATAGAGAAATTACCGACACAGTTGAGCTACAACATTATATGGAGATTGAAGATATAGTTAGTGTTGCCATGAAAGTAGAGAAACAACTTAGTTACAAAAAAAATTAGCTAGACAACCTCAATTTAGTAATAGTGGTGGGTCGCTTTAGAAGTTAGGCTATAAGAGAAGTAGTGAAGAGAGGAATTCGTCTCAATTCAAAGATGATAAGTTTACGCCAAAATCTAAGGAAGACAAGTACTCTCTTAAAGAAAAGAGTGGAATTTTTTAGAAGAACAAAGAAATCACTCCAGTGACTAACAACAGCAAAACTAAGTGTTTTAGATATCAAGGGTATGGCCACATAGCTTCTCAATGTCCTAACATGAGAGCTATGATCACAATAGATGATGGGGTTGTTGAAACAGATAGAGAGGAGACATATCTGAAAATGCCACCGTTAGATAATGCAAGTGATGTAGAATATCCAGAGCATGGAGACTTACCAGTTGCAAGGATAGTTTTAAATTTACAGGCTAAGTATGATGCTCCAGAAGATTAGCAGGAAGATATTTTTCATACTAGATGCAATGTAGGTGGGAAGGTATGCATTCTAGTTATTGATGGAGGTAGTTATACTAATACTGCTAGCATTTACTCAGTAGAAAAGCTTATATTGTCGTTATTGAAACACCCGAAGCCATACAAGCTATAGTGGCTGAATGATTGTGGCGAAATCAAAGTGACTAAGCAGGTGGTTGTGCCATTTACTATTGGCAAGTATTTTGATGAGGTTTTATATGATGTGATTCTGATGCAAGTAGGCTACATACTTTTGAGGTCGGTCTTAGGAGTATGATCGTAAGATTTCACGTAATGGTTATCTAAATACTTATTCTTTTTCTAAAGATGGAAGACTTGTCACCCTCAAGCCATTGTCTCCTAAAGAAGTATATGAAGATCAATTGAAGCTTAGACAATGAGAGGACTCAGAAAAAGCAAAGAGAGTTGAGCTGAACAAACACAATAGGGAAAAGGGAAAAATGAGTGAGAGTTAGAATTTAAAAATTAGAGAGAGTGACAGGGGAAAGGGAGACACTGAGAGTAAGAGAGATAAGAAAGTGAGCTTGTATGCGAGAGGGAGAGATTTTAGAGATGCTTATCATAAAAAAAAGTCACTTGTAATGTTGATGTACAGGGAAACTTATTTTAGCGCTGCTGACCTTGATGATTCTTTGCCCTCTATTGCTAAATATCTTTTGCAGGAATATAGTGATATTTTTCTAGAGGAACTTCCAAAAGGTTTGCCGCCCATCAGAGGGATTGAGCATCAGATTGACTTGGTGCCTGGAGTTTCATTGCCTTATAGGCCAACATATCGCAGTAACCCTGACGAGACTAAGGAATTACAAAGACAAGTGGAAGAGCTTATAGCTAAAGGCCATGTCAGGGAGAGAATGAGTCCATGTGATGTTCTTGTGATACTAGTGTCAAAGAAAGATGGAAGTTGGAGGATGTGCGTAGACTGCAGAGCAATCAACAAAATCACGGTAAAGTATCAACATCTCATTCTTAGGTTAGATGACATGTTCGATCAATTGAATGGTGTTGTGGATTTTACTAAAATTGATTTGATTGGGGGTTACCACCAAATTCGTTTGTCCTAAGGTGATGAATGGAAAACTACGTTTAAAACTCAACATGGACTGTATGAGTGGATGGTAATGCCATTTGGTTTGACAAATGCACCTAACACTTTTTTCAGATTGATGAACCATGTACTTCGTGCATTCATTGATAAGTTTGTTGTGTACTTTGATGACATCTTGATATACAGTAGCAGCTTAAAAGAACATATGCATCATTTGAGATGTGTACTTGATGTCTTGTGTGAACAAAAGTTGTATGCAAATGTTAAAAAGTGTCGGTTTTGTATGGATAAGGTTAATTTTCTTGGTTTTATTGTTAGTGCTAAGGGTATTGAGGATGATGAGATTAAAGTGAAAGCCATTAAAGAGTGGCCAACACCTAAATCTGTTTCAAAAGTACGGAACTTTCATGGTTTAGCCAGTTTTTATAGGCGGTTTGTTCCATACTTTAGCACTGTAGCTGCACCACTTACAAAGGTCATTAAGAAAAATGTTGCATTTATGTGGGGTCCTGAACAGGAAAAGGCATTCATGCTGCTGAAAGATAAATTGTGTTCCACTTCTTTGCTTGTTTTGCCTAATTTTGATAAAATTTTTGAAATTGAATGTGATGCTTCTGGAGTAGGCATAGGTGATGTGTTAATGCAGGAGAAACATCCTTTAGCATATTTTAGTGAAAAGTTGAATGAAGCGACTCTAAACTATTCTACCTGTGATAAAGAATTATATGTTTTAGTGAGAGCGCTCGAAACATGACAACATCATTTGTGGCCGAAGGAGTTTGTCATCCACACTGACCATGAGTCCTTGAAGCATCTCAAAGGACAAGGAAAGTTGAATAAGAGGCATGCAAGATGGGTTGAGTTTATTGAGACATTTCCATATGTCATTTAATATAAGCAAGGTAAAGAAAATGTGCTAGCTGATGCACTATCTCGCAGGTATGCTTTAATCTCTACTCTGAGTAGTAAGTCGTTAGGATTTGAGTATATCAAGGATTTGTATGCTACTAATAATAATTTTGGAAATGTGTATGATGTTTGTGAAACTGCTGCATTCAATAAGTTTTATCGCCACGATGGGTTTTTGTTTAAGGAAAACAGACTCTATGTGCCAAATTGTTCTTTGCGTGAATTAGGCTTAATAGGCCATTTTGGTGTACATAAAACATTGGACATTTTGCATGAGCATTTCTTTTGGCCACAGATGTGTAAGAATGTAGAACGTGTTTGTGCAAATTGTGTTCAGTGTAAACAAGTTAAATCTAAAGTTATGCCTCATGGATTATACACACCATTGCCTGTACCTAGTGCCCCTTGGGAACATATTCCTATGGACATCATTTTAGGTTTGCCTAGGTCTACACATGGTAAAGATTCAATTTTTGTGCTTGTTGATAGGTTTTCTAAAATGTCTCATTTCATTGCTTGTCATAAAACCAATGATGCATCTCATATTGCAAATTTGTTTTTTAATAAAGTTGTTCGACTGCATGGAATTCCAAAGACCATAATTAGTGATAGAGATGTCAAATTTTTTAGTTCTTTTTGGAAAGTGTTGTGGGCAAAGTTAGGAACTAAATTGTTGTACTCGACTACTTGTCACCCACAAACGTGTGGACAAACTGAGGTTGTCAATCGTACTCTTAGTATTTTGTTGTGTGCTATGATTAGTAAAAATTTGCGCACTTGGGAAGAATGCTTGCCCTATGTTGAATTTGCGTACAATAGAAATGTTCATTCTTCTATAGGTTTTTCACCATTTGAAACTGTGTGTGGATTTAACCCACTAACTATTATGGATTTACTTCCTTTGCCTATTAGTGAATTATCTAATATAGATGGTGAAGAGAAAGCAAATTTAGTAAGGAAGATCCACGAACAGACCCGTCGACACATTGAGAAAAAGAATAAGCAATATGCATCTAGTGCTAACAAGGAAAGAAAGTTTGTTTCATTTGAACCCGGAGATTGAATGTGAGTACATATGTGCAAGGAAAGATTTCCTGATGAACGAAAGACAAAATTATATCAAAGAGGCAATGGCCCATTTCAAGTTCTCGAAAAGATAAATGACAATGCCTACAAATTGGATCTCCAAGGTGAGCAAGGCAGCATTAGCACTTCGTTTAATGTTTCTAATTTATCTCCTTTTACTATTGCAGATTCGAGGACGAATCTTTTTCAAAAAGGGGAGGATGATGTGAGCAAAAGAGAGAGTCGAAAGACAAGTCAACTATTGGATGAACTGTTGACCATGCCAAAAAGACCAATTACTCATGCTAATGCAAGAGGCTTAGAGAAGCTTTTGGTGGGCTTATATGTACTATAGTTGATGAAGAAAAGGCCTTTGGAGATCAAGTTACAATCAATAACATCAAGGCAATAACACCATTCACGTGTTCTGACTTGGGCCAAAATTCCGACATTGATTCAGGCCAAATCAGCCCAACTTCTCAACACAAAAATTGTAGATTTTTGTCTAATCTTTCCAACGGTATAATATGCTCCTTAATCGGAGGCCCGTATCCCAAGATATGCTCAATTTACTAAAGGATATTCTGCAGGAAAAATTGTTGCGACCTCTTAAGTGACGTTTCGTTTTTCTAGCTAGGTTTTTCTTTTTTTTGGCCCATTTTTTAGACTTTAAAAGGTAGTTTCTCTGTACTTCATAGGGCAGAATACATTGAGAATAGTTCTAGATCACTTTGTGAGGGATTCAATCCTAAAATTCTCTATAAATCGATTTTACGAACTTATCAAGTGATTAGTCGGATTGCTTATGGCGTTCTTTTGATATCTTTGTACGTTTTGGTTTCTAATTGCATTGTTAATCTTGGATTAAGGCATCGAAGGATCTTCCGACAACTTTGAATTCTTGAGTTAGGGTTTTGATCCGATCGATCAAGGGGTTCCTAATCGAGTCGAATCTAGGGGTTCCGCGTCAAGTTTTCTCGTAAGTGAACATAATGACGTATTGAACATAGAGGAAGATGAGCCTACAACCTACGAAGATGCTCTAAAAAGTTCAGAATCTGAAAAATAGCTTCAAGCCATAAAGTCCAAAATGGATTCTATGTTTGAAAACTAAGTATGGACTTTGGTTGACCCACCCGAAGGGCTAAAACCCATAGGGTACAAGTGGATTTTCAAGAAGAAAATCGACACGAATGGTAATGTGATTACCTGTAAAGCGAGGATAGTCACTAAAGGTTATTGTCAAAGATAAGGAGTTGACTATGATGAGACATTTAGCCCTATAGCCATGCTTAAATCTATTAGAATACTCCTAACCATTGTTGCTCATTATGATTATGAGATATGGAAAATAGATGTAAAGACAACTTTCCTAAATGGAAACCTAGTTAAGGATGTGTATATGATACAATCTGAAGGCTTCATATCCAAAGATGGCAAAAAGGTGTGCAAGCTTCATAAATTCATTTATGGATTGAAGCAAGCATCAAGCAGTTGGAACATTCGATTTAATGCCACAATCAAAGAGTTTGATTTCTCACAAAATCCAAATGAACCTTATGTGTATAAGAAGGTTAATGGGAGTCCTATCATATTACTTGTGTTATATGTAGATGACATATTATTAATAGGAAATGATGTCTCAAGTTTGCAATATGTCAAAATTTGGTTGTCCCGGAATTTCTCCATGAAAGATCTTAGAGAAGTAACTTATATATTAGGAATAAAGATTTATACAAAGAGATCAAGGAAGTTACTAGGTCTTTCACAGTCAACATATATAAATAAAGTGCTAAAGAGGTTTAGTATGGAGCAATCCAAGAGAGGGTCTTTTTTCATGACTCGTGGGATAAAACCCTCGAAATATATGTGTCCCAAGACATAAGATGAGAGGACTCGCATGAGTTTGATTCCCTATGCTTCAACAATAGGATCAATTATATATGTTTGTTATGTACAAGACCTGATATATCATATGCTCTAAGTGTTACAAGCATATATCAATCGGATCTTAGTGAGTGTCACTGAGTGGCTGTCAAGAATATCCTAAAGTACTTGAGAAGGACAAAGGATGTATTCTTGGTATATGAAGATGGGGATCTCATAGTGAGCAGGCATACTGATGTCAGTTTTCAATCTGACCAAGATGACTCTAAATCCCAGTCAAGTTAAGTTTTCACACTGAAGAGTGGAGCAGACAGTTGGAAGAGTTTCAAATAAGAGATGACTACAGACTCAACAACCGAGTTAGAGTACGTTGCAGCTACGAAAGCAGTAAAAGAATTTGTTTGGATTAAGAAGTTCGTTATGGAACTTGGAGTGGTTCCAAGCATTGTAGACCTGATACTATTGTATTGTGACAATAATGGGGCTATTGCTCAAGCCAAGAAACCAAGGTTTCATTAGAGGTCCAAGCACGTACTCAAGAGATATCACCTGATCAGGTAGATCATTGATTAAGATGATGCGAAGATAAAGAGAGAGCCCACATATCAGAACATAGCTAGTCCTTTAACTAAGCCACTTCCTCAAATGAGATTTGATTCTAGTATACTCACCTGTGGTATTAGATACAAAGGTGATTAGCTTTAGTGCAAGTAGAAGATTATTATAGTAGTGCTCTAAAGGCAATCACCTTTAGCACTTTTGTACAAACTTTATTTTGATTGATAAAGTGAAAGGCAATTTTCATTAATTTGATGTTCATTTATTTATGAATTGATTTTGTTCTTAAATCGAATTAATGAAGTCCATGATACAAAACATAACATGAAGGAAATCATGATGAGATCATGATAACGGGATTCTTATCATGTGCAATTATTTTAGTATTTAAATTATCCCTAGTTATAGGATTAATGTGATAGGACCTTGTTAATCTGGATAGACTAGTATATATTATACTTCTTGATTTGATCAAATAGTGGATCTCTTAAACTGTAAGTATGAGATATTTAAAGTTAACATATGGATGCTTATTAAGAGTAGTAAGTACATCGTATGACCTGTTATGAGATTATCGTATTGATGATCTATCAACTGTTAGTGATTAATCTCATTATAGCAATGGTGCAAATATCCTTAGACTGGAAGTACTCAAGGATATCTTAGATATTGATCTCGTGTTTTGACACCTTTCCTTATTGCCTTAAGATGAGGTCGCTCATATGGTAATGATAGAGTACAGCTATTGGTATTTGAAGGTGATTAGGTAGTCAATAAAAGATTCACTACTCCTGATAGAAGGAGATGATACCCACAACCTCTTATCAGAGTCATTATTTGGGTTAGCCAATGTAATTATGTGTCATGAAAAGAGTAATGAGATCTCTAAGATAAGAACTAATATCGCTTGGACCAGATCTAGCATAGTCAGTCTTATAGGAGTTGACACATAGCCCATTCCAAACTAAATAGGATATAAAATGGTGAAGGGACGAATTGCACGGTAATTGACAAATGAAAGGTTCGTATATTGGATAATTAACTATCTAAGAGTTCCAGTGTTAATCCACTTACATGCTGGAAAATTGGCATCATTAAACCCTTCATGATTTGTTTGGATTAAGAGTTAATTCAAGTGACTAAAATAACAGGGAACCTAAGGTCACACGCATAAAAGATTAAATGAAAAACAAAGTGTGAATGACTATCAATTAAGCAAGCCACAATCGTGACCAACTTAATGACAGGTGGTATATAAGTGAGTTCTTCACTTATGTACAGATGAATTTTTACCCAGAAACACACTCAAAAGAGAGACTAAGGGTCTAAAAGAGTTATGAAAGTTGAGAGGAATGATCTTAAGATTTTTTTCATGCAATTTTAAGCAATTGTTGCATGAGATAAATTGTATGAAACTTAGTCTTGATTTAACTCTCACTAGAACATCTACTTAAACTCATCTTGTTTAGTGCTCTAACCACCATTACACACTGATTTTTCTTCATCTTTGCGCGCTCTCTAGAAGTGAAGGAAGGTATTTGGTGTTTGCTATGACCCAAACAAAGAGAAGATTCAAGAAAAGAGAAGAATTTGCAAGATACTAATTTCATATTCTTATAATCTCTTTATATATGCACATAGATTCTGAATTTTCTGAGGATATCGTGAGGTTGGAATTTTGATTATGACACTTCAGCTATCTTGTCATGTATGTAATGCATGAATTCATGACTACCTTAACAACTATTATTATTAATTACATAGTCATTTACCCTTAAAATGTTTAGATATAATTGTGTCAAATCTTTTTTGCTCTTACGTGTGATCATACCGGGACTCAAAAGTCAAAACGGAGACATAGGGATGGGATCGTTAATAATTTTTTATGACATTTAATAATGTTTTTAATTAAGAGACTCGAATTTAAATCATTTAGGTCAAACAAAAGTGAGAAATTCTAGTGGGTCTCCAATGAAATGTAGGGACCACTCTAAGATAAGGAAAGACTTTGAGTCAGGCCACAAATTTCCATCAGACTGACCAATCCAATAGAAACAGAACATTTCAAGTTTAAGGGTTAGGAGCCACAAAGTGCTCGATACTTCACGTGGGAGCAACATGCCACCTCAGTGTGAGGAGCAAAATATATTTATATGCTATGTAGGCACATTACACGTCAACATATATCCAAGAGCAAAAGTATAAATTATCCCTTTAGCATTTTTTCAAAAGTTTAAATTAATCTTTACTATTATCTATAGTATCATATTACATTTTAACATTTTCAAACTAGTCATATTACATTTTAACATTTTCAAACTAGTACTAATAATACCTTGATGTTTTCAAAATAATGCTATTCAGTATCTTAAATCTTATCCGAGTTGATTTTTTTTGGTAGCTTTTAGTATATGAGTTATAAATTTAGTCTATGTTATATCATAATTAGACAATTTAAACCCACCGGACATTAATTTAATCTTTAAAAAATTTTAAATATTAATTAAATGTGTAATTTTTACATTGACATATTAAAAAAAATACCTAAATAAGCACTTACCTTATTTTTGTTACCACTTTCAATTGCAATGATTAATATTTTAATAATATTATGATATAAAATGGTATTAAAAATAAAAACGAAGTAATATATTGATTATCTTTCGGATACACGTTTAGAAGCACGCAATAATCCACTAATCACACGTTTTTAACATAAATTATCTGACAAATCTTTCAATTCCTTAACTCACCTTATGTTATTTATTTTCAGAAAAAGAAATTGTGAAATCATGAAGATTCGAATTAGAGAGATCTTACGAATTACAACCGCTGAATTGAAATAATGAAATATCGTAATTATACTTTATGGTATTTCAATTCAACTGTAATTTCATTATATCGTGGAAAAATGGTTAAGTTTATGATTAAATTGCTTGAATTTTATAAAAATAGAAAGATATTTTTAATACGTTCGAAATACAATTTAAGGAATCCAGATAACTTACAAAACTAAATTAAAACATTAATTAATTATTTGCAAGTTTGTTATAATCCTATCTATGCACAACAAGAGTCTTTCTTTTCATAAACAAATATATAGACTTAGTAAGCTCATTCGTGAACAAAGAGGACAAGCTATAGATGTAGAGTGAATAGAAACATAAACCTTGTGGAATGGTTCATAGATGCATATGCCAGGTAATTTGAGAAATGAAAAGGTCTATGAAGCCCCATCCAAAGGACTTGTCACCCACTCATCCCCATCCTTGTAAGCTTTTATCCCAACACAATATTCTCCACCTTGCAAGCTTTTGTCCCAACACAAGGCCTCATAGGTTCCTTTTGTCCAAGCCTAAGAAGCTTCCTTCTTTTTCAATCACCTCCAGTGGTGGGGGAAGAAGCGTATTACTGCTCTTGAATAAAGATGTTATCTGTTCATTGCCACTAACCTAAATCACACACATTTGGAAGTTTCCAATACCCATTACTAACTTGAGATATATATTTTTCTTGGGATAAATAACGTTACCTACACTATACATAGGGAGGTAGATATGACAAAGCAGAAGAAAAGAATCCAAAAAAAAAGTAAAAAAAGTAAAAGTGAAAGTGAAAGTTCAAGAAAGAAAAAGAGCCAAAGGACTGAGCCTACTATGGAGTCACTGGCAAAGTTTAATTTAAGCTTGAGGGCCTTCCTGAAAAAAGGAAAAGAAAAGAATCAATCCAATGATCATTGTAGGAAACGCCGGATAGTCTGCCATGGCAGGGACCACTCATTCTTATCACTTTTATCTCGCTACTTGGTATGCACAAACTAATTTCATCACTTTGTGGCTTCCATATTTTCGTTCGTCACCACTCCAAGCAATAGAAATGTCCCTCGACTGATAGCTTGACTCCCTGCTTTTAGTGTTTTGTCAAGTAGAGTTAACCTTTCCCTCCAGAGGATATGAGTCCTGATTACTGGTTTCTAGCAGCAACTTCCACTTCTCCACTTACATTAATCCAACATTGGACCTAGAGTAACTAACCATAAGCAGTGATGATCACTTCTCATGTCTCCTACCTGTAACTAAAAAGAATCATATGTTGAGATGCTTGGGCCATTGTACTTGAAGAACTTTAAAGAAAATATATTATGCTGGTAAGCATGCATACCACCCCATTAAACCTACAGCAGTTTCCAAAATCTCTAAAATCATTTCCAGCCATCATGCCAACCATTGATGACATTTCCCCATGTAATTCTTTGATAAAATAACACAAATGGTTCTCCTAAAAACTTGTCAAGAAGAGAAATGTCACCCATGTCTGAAATAAAATTTCGCATTAGAGATTGTAATTTTGTTACCTCTTTGATACCATGATTTTCGAACTGCCTGGCGAATGTGGCGTTCATGTCTTTCTAGGAGTTCATCCACTCTATGCGATTGAGACAGTATGGGTCCAGAGAAATCAACCTTGTCCCCCTGATCTTGAAAACTCTGTTCAGTTCCAACATTACCACCAAATTAGCTTGATAAATAATGTTGGAAAACGTAAAGAATATATAACACCTAATAGAACCAATTTACTTACTGTATCTAGATTATGATGACATTGACAGCCTACTTTAATTAAAAGGTCTATTTGAGCCAAAATGCGAATGCTTCTTAAAGAAATCAGGAAAGAAAATTTGATTAGAAAAAAATTTTAATTATGCAAATTATTACCCCACAATTCCTGTTGTCGCTAAAACAAAATCATTCGTACTTCTCTAATCCCACGTTGCAGACCACATCTAACAGCCACTTGAATTCTATGCTGCTTCCATATTGCTCATCCATCTCGGAGATACTTAAAGGGTACCCATCCTATGCAACCTCAAAACTAGTCCAAAGGTTTTGATCGTCTTCTTATAAAACTTATATGGCTCTAAAACATTTCAACACTTCTCAATGGAAACAGAGAACAGGGAACAAAAAAGGTTTGTATATGCATTGACATTAATAGAATCTTTTTAGTACTAAAATGAACGTGGAACTTAATCTTGGGCTTTCTAAATGTACCACAACTAAGACAAGGAACCAATTAGGTGGTCATCAATTGGTGGCTATTAGTAGCTATATTTACTAAATAAGAAAATTTTTATTTCATAAAATAATATTTTTCACTATTTATAGTAGTGATGGCCACTAATGGCCACCAATCTTTCTCCCGAAGAAAAATAGCCCAACGACCATAGGTCTAATCACTTGTGTTACTGAAATTGACAATAAGCATATTTCTTTCCTCCAATCCAATAGCAGTAACAGAACAAATTTTCATTCACATGTAGCCTACTAACGTAACAAAGTTCTTTACTTAACTGCAAAATTGTAAAAAGGTTTCCTTTCAACTTCAATCTATTTTTGTGTATAGTTAGATGTGTGCTGATGATAAACGTACCAAATTATTTCTCTTGGCATCCATCTCCTCTCTTGCAAGAAGTGCCAATGACAGCTCTTGGGAATGATATTCCTCAGAAGTATCAAAGGAGTCTGGATGTTCAAATTGGCTCCATTGTTTCTGTAAACCACGCTTTGATATCTCATATGAATCACGGCCTCTAGAATTGGTACGTAATCCATATGAGCCACCCACATTATCATGCCTCTTGGTATCAAGATTAATCTTTTCCTGGAAATTGGTTTCCAATCCATTAGTGATATGACCTCTTGAAATGGACCTGGTGTGCGATCTTGCAGAAGTATCATCTTTTCGCCTCTTTGCCCATGCAAAGCCACTTGAACTAGAAACTTGTAATGGGCCAGAGAAGGGAACATCTCCTTGGGATGCATTCTTTACATGGAAGATCTCTTCCAATTTATCAAGTGATGATTTCCGTGACTCCCCACCTGACTTGCCTTCTCCTCCCTTCGGAATACGTAGGGTATAATTAGTACTAAGTTGAGCACCCTGCACTCGAGCTGCCAGATCCTAGAAGATTGAAAGAACATAGAGACTTAGTTTCCTCAGACATGTAAGAGAGAGAGAGAGAGAGAGAGAAGAAAGAAGAACCTCTGATGGTACCAATTTAGAAATTCCAGACTGCTTCCTCATTGGTTTTCTTGTTTCACCACCACAAACTCTCCCACTGACTTTTTTCCTGCAAGTTTCAAACCGATTACAACCTAACATTAGTATAATCCATGTTACATAGCAGAGCTACCCATGAGAGCAGAACTTGTTAAACAATAGATATGCAAAATATGCTAATGCTTATACGTCCCAAAAGTATTTGGCAGTTCAGCATGAAAGAAAATGTGATCTTGGGAACATTTGAATCCAAAACTGTGATCGTTGTCCTAAAATGCGCTGGTTGGATTTCAGTGGATGGCATCTTTTGAGTTCCATAACATCCAAAAAGAGTGAAAAGAAGTAAAAATCATCAGTGCTCATGACAGCAACATCTCCTTTAAGACAAAATTTAAAGCACCATGGACATACCTTTTTCCCTCCTCGCGATTTTTTGCATCAATCTCTTTACTAGGTGGGTATTTTGGCAAGCTTGATGGATCACAGGCATAAGGTTTTGTTGTGAAATACTGAAAACAAAAATGAATTATGCACTTGTTTAACGAAACATGATAACACATATAAAGAGTTAAAGCAACACACAGGCTGAAATGAACTTAGAAGTATATGGTTAAAAGATTGATCAAGGAATTTGAGTCTGCATTGTCACCATAGTCAAGGCTATTTTGATAGTAGTACCTCAGAAGTAAGGGCAGAGGATGCAGTCCCACGTTTATATGGCTCTACCGAAAGCAAAGTTTCTATTAGGTCCACTGCAGTTGTTGGCAATTCTTTAAATGTCTCATGAAGACAACTATCATAAGGCTGCTGAGGTTTGAACAAAGTTGCATGAGGAAGTTTTGACTTTTTCCAGTATTCATCAGGTGGGGACCCACAAAGCTTGAAAATTTTGTGCAATTGTTCAACCTGAAGGAGAAACAAGAGGTTCTTTGTACACAGGCTTCAAATGGAATAAAATCAACATTTATTTCAAGAATTAAATGAAAATATTAATGCAATATATTATGCCGCCACTGCATCCTTTCTCATTGCCCTGTTTAACAGTAAAAAAGGGCCAGAATCATGTTGTACATACTAAAACCTTGCCAAATTTTAATTCGATATAACCTAAGAATTGTAGATAGTTGTTACCCAGGCTAAAAACAGCCAACTGACTTCTTGTAATTAAGGAATCCCCCTAATTATTTTGTAGTTACTTATCATACTCCAGGGTTGTTGCTGATAATTCTAGCAGTGGAGTGACATGGGGTAACTTACACTGCGCATTAGTTCAGTGGTCTTCAGGATGTAATATATTGGTATAACTTTTAGAAAATGCTAATGCTTCTTCTTTTAGGATAGCATAAGGTGTGAGATAGGATGTATACTGGAAAGCAGTCATGCAAATTCATCTTTAATTTGTACGTCTGTTCCTCTACATAACCTGTCTATACCTTGTTATGAGTATGAATTCATTTGATTCTTTTATATGAAGTCATCAAAATATAGGCTCTTTAATCAAATTCCTGTGAGAATTAATCAGCACAGAAATCTTCCAGTATAGGATTAAGCAGAAAAAACATTTCGACAACCTCACATCTCTTGATTCCTTTTCAATATGAGAACACGGTCAAACAATAGTTGATTTCAGAAAGCCTATTGTAATTTCCATGATGTAATATCTACCATTAGTACATTTTGTCCATAACATAGGAAGTAGCAAGGTAACAGGACCATAAGTTAGATGATTACCTCTGTTCTCCCTTGAAGGATGGGTTTTCCTAGGAGAAGCTCAGCAAAAACACATCCAACGCTCCAAAGGTCCACAGATGCTCCATAATCAGTTGAACCCAGTAAGAGTTCAGGAGGTCGATACCATAAAGTCACAACACGGCTAGTCAGTGGTTGCTTTTGCCCTGAAGTGCAGAAATTTGCTAACCCAAAGTCTCCAACCTTTAGTATACCTTCATTGTTTACAAGAAGGTTAGATCCTTTTATATCTCTGTGCATTACACCCTTCGAGTGACAGTGCTCTAGCCCAGATAACAATTGCTTTATGTAGCACTTAATCTACAAAGTAGAAGAATAGCCTTAGTCAGCACAAGAATAAACAACTAAGACGATGAAACAACATATCAGCAAAATAATCACCAGTATCATATTGTTTTCTAAGTTATAAGCCTCCACTATGTAGTCAATGAGAAGAAATACCTTCATCGCGAATGTAGAAATGGGATGCTACACAGTATGGCAGGACTATTTTCACGTGGTTGTCTCAGAATTTTATAAAGAAGAAACCGAAAAGGGAAAGTGGATATTACCTGTGATTCACTGAACCTGACATCAGGGCAAGACAAGAGTCCAGTGATATCATGCTCCATATACTCAAAGACAAGGTAAATGCTACAGGATAATCTTGAAGTAATTAATCCATCCAATTTCATAATATTGGGATGATCAAGCCTGCGAAGAATCAGTATCTCTCTTGCCATAAATCGAACACTCTCAGGCTCAAAATTGTCAAACCGAACCTTCTTCAGAGCAACTATCCTTCCAGTCCCAGCCTCACGGGCTCGGAACACGCTACTGTAAGTACCCTGCCCTATCTATGGAAAAAGCAAAAACAGAGAACCAAATAAGTTCACTATCCAGACAAACCATCAATAGTATACAGTGATTAATTATCAAAAGAGTCCAATTAATCTCAATATTCAACAAAATCATGTATTCCTGCTACCATTACCCTTATAAAAAAGATAATGAAAAAGATTTTTTTTCTGGGCTGTTCAAATCTACAAGGATCATCAATCCCTTAATTCCTTCAAACCAGTCAAAAAGCGCGCTTTCTTTAATTTCTTGCCGAACTATGTAAACCACCATACCTTACTATATCAAAGTATAGAAACCATTTATAACAAAATAAAACTCTAAATTTTGAATTTCAGTTAACGTGTGGCCTTTCATTGGTTTAGAAAAGTCATAGCTTTTGAAGAATGTATTAAACAACCTTCTCCAATTTTTCATAAGCATCTTGCTTGAGAGGAATCCATCCCTGAATGGCCTCGCCTGCGACGGCGCTGAGCCAGGCGGGCCAACCGGCGGCCACCTGCTCACCCTCTATATACTTGTGTAAATTCCTCAGCCTAAAGCTCAAGGAGTCACCATTGGAACTCGCCCTCCCTGACTCACCCAACTCGCTGCCGCAACCCAGCTCCCCATTCTTCTTCTTCTTCTTCTTGTTATTATTAGCATTCTCGTTGTTCCCACAGTAACCCTTCTGACAACTCTTGTCGAACTCCGACCCGACTTTGATCCGACCCGAGTTGAACCTACCAGAATGGTCTATCGCCGGCGTCACTGATACCGTCTGCTTCGAGCTGACACACCCCATCTCCGACCGAGATTGACCCGACCCGGGTCCGAACACTCCCACACCCACAAAAACCAACGAGAAAATTTAAAGGGCAAAACGAAAATGCAGAGCTCTAAAATGACGAAGCCTGAATTTATACCCAAAACCAAGGGAAAAAATGGAATGTTTAATGTCACTTTCTAGTGTCTAACATTTTCACTCCACTCTCTTAAGTTTTCATTTCCTTGGAAGTCTCCGAATAGTTTTCTCAATTGGCCGAGAATTGCGGGAGCAAGAAGATAGGAAGATACTGGGAAAGAGAGAGAGAAGCTTATTAATTTGGCAGCGAAAGAAGACGACCGTAATCCACGCAACTGTAGACTTGTGTGGTGAATGATCAAATCTTGCTTTCTATGGGTACGCATTTTTCTTACTTTATATGTTATGCGTTTATATTGTAACGTGGTTGTGTTGAATGATGCATGAGGCTCTTATTCTTTGTTTTTGTCTGGAATTGGGTTGGGTTTATTTTAATTATGAACAGACAGGCAGGCAACGAAAAGGTTGCATTTTGATTAAACATTTTCTTACAAGAGGCGATGGGAATGGGATGGAGACTGTGGGAGGTGGCCTCCACTCTCCACCCAGTTTAGTTATACTGCATCCAATGCTTGGAAATGTTCAAATTTGATGTTGGATTTGGTGTTGACTTTGTGACGTATTTTATTTTCCAAATGTAGGCTATAATTGTGGGAAATTAATGTAATAAGCAAAGCCATTGTCTTCCTTCCTTGCTTTTCCTGCCACTCCACTGTCCACACCTTTCGTCTGACATGTACACTGCCGCGTTTACAGTGGAGTTTACGCTATGGTGGGCCCCAGCTCATTGGATTTTAATTTAACCCTGCGCATTTTTACCATTTACCACAACCTCAAAAAGGTTACCTTTGGATGATGGATAATTGCTGATTTTCTTTTTATTATATAACGTATTTTAGTATTCTTACGTATAGTAATATTGACGTGACATGCAAAATATATATTAAATAGTTTTGATACGTTTTGAGTATCCTTCGATGGATTGCCCACCTTTCTTAGAAGAGGATATATCGGAGTCAGGCAACCACGACCTAACATATAATCTATCTTGTTATTTTCTTTCTTAAAAAAAAAAAAAGTCCCAGAGGCTGAACATCATTCAATAAAATTATGTTAGAATGAAAGGGGACCGTTGGGTTGGGTTGCGGAGCTGCTGCGACTGCTTTGCTCTTTGATCATTCGCATTCTTTCTACCCTTTTTGCTTTCTCCTTTCAATAAGAAAAGGACGTGGAATTCGAATACTTAGGTGTTTCTGTAACTCATATTTAATCCTTAGCGATAAAAGATGCTTTAAAATCTGCGAATCTTCTTTGTTAAAAAGAAATCATAAAATTCTTACGGTTAACCCGGTGCGAGCAGAAATTAGTTTGAGAGTGATTATCTTAAAAGTACATTCTCATAAATTAAGACCCTCTTAAAATATCTCGTAAGTTTATCAAAATAAAAAAAAAATCATTAAAAAACTTAAGAGCTGATCTTACATAGTGGTTTGAGCCCCGAGACATATTTTACAGAACATCTTCTGTTTAGAGCAATTATGCATGTGATGTGTGCCACCACCACTACTCTCATATTTAGCTATAATGGCTGCCTCCCATGATTGAATCAGAAAATCTTGTTATAGGACAATATATACTTGATTGCCCTTAATCCACATGCCGAGCAGACGACATCGTAAGCCACTACCAACCACTACTACAGTACCTTTTAAAGCAAGGTCAAGCTAAGGTCATGCTTTTTATAAAAAGGTGAACCAATTTAGTCCGTATCACTGTGCCTGGTAAGAGAAGTTTGGCTCCAGAGAAGTACAAACCTTTATCTTTAATACATATCGGGATCATTACCTTCTATAAAGTAATATCAGCAAACCAATATCTCTGTCAACTTAATTTTTCCTTTCAATGGCGTGCTAGCTTATTAAATTAGACAATTTTCAATGAGTTTGGGGACGCAGTCTAAGAATACGACCACGTACATCAACTTTTAATATGACAAGCTTCTCATAACCAATAATATAATTTTAATAATCAAAGCTACCCGTACAACGTGGGGACTGAATGCTCAATGGTCAACTTTTAACTGGTTTATCTGTCACGAACTGAGTTACTAGAAAAGTTCCATAAAATAAGTTTTCATTTTAATGGAGACACTACGTTTTGTGTTAAAACAAAAAAAGAAGTATTAATCTGACTCTAAACATCATAATCAGAAACGATAACAAGACAAAGGCTTTCAATGGACGAATTTACCCTGGTTATCACAGCATAGATACATAGGCGAGATAAGATAATTACGAAAGCAGATTCACGAAAACACAACTTTTCGCAAGCACTTCAAATTATATACAAGTTAACTAAGTGGCTATTATTGTGCAACTATATAAAATCGTCTACCAAATCCATCAACACCAATTAAAAATATGAAGCGTCTAGTAAGGATAGACCACTCGATTCAGCAAGAGAAAAAGAAGAGAGAAAAGTGGCGTAAGTCCAAGGTAGGTCTACTGTTGTCGACATCCCAACAACTTCACTCTTCATCCCTTACAGGACCAAGAACTATTTTGGTTGCAAAATGCATTGAGAATGGCATACACCAACTCAACTCCGGAAGGGACAAAAATTAATATCTAAAAGTTGCATAAGATGATTATGGTTTGAGGGACCTTTTCATCATTTGGGTTGTTTCCATGAACATGTTATTAACAAATTAATTAGAGGAAGAACTTAATCATTCAATAGGAGCATTTAGACGCATAGAGATTCTCCAGAAACACAAAGTTTTGTCTACATGCGATTTAAAAATGATTGGAGATAAGCTTTCTTTTCACTTTTCTTCAGAAACGCCTAGTAGAGGTCTACAATTGTTGTTGGTAACTTTTTTTTCTTTTCGTTCTTATGCTCTCTGCTTGGTGAATTTGGTGCGTGTTGATAATTGTTGGAAGGTAATAATTTCTTTTACTTCTCTAGAGAGTAGATAGTGGTGTTTGCCAGCTTGGGCATCATCATTAATTATTTAGAACGGTTTTAAAAAAAGACTAATTATATTTAATAAGTGAGTGGACTTCCAAAGTCTACAAAGACAACTATTATCAAATTTGATGTGGGTCAATGTACACTAAAGTCCATTTTTCCTCCATCTTATGAGAAGTGTTTATTTTTATTGAGGTTTGGTAAGATAAGTGTTTATTTTTATTGAGGTTTGGTAGAAGTAATCGAGATCTATACCCTAGTCACTAGCCACTCAAGAAACACATTTTCTTCTCCAAGTCGAGGGATGTGTTGGTTGACAAGAGCTCAGTATATTTGATAATTGTACAAATCTAATTACAAATAAAGATGACATTTGGATCTAGGATGGACTCGGTCTGACCCGAGGTCAACGGTTCAAGTCTAGGTTGGCTGAGTTTAGGGATGAACCTTGGGCTCAAAAATTATAAAGTTTGAGCTCGAGGCCCAATCACTTTACAACTTAAATGACATTGTTTTGCTTCGTTTTCTACCCTCACTATTTCATTTCGAAAAAAATGACATCGTTTTTTTTTACACTACTTTGAATCTGAATAAATAAAACAACATCGTTTTAGTCTAGGTTTCATAGTCTCTACATGTAAAATGATGTTGTTTTAGTCTAGCACCCTCCTCTCCTCTATCTTGCTCTATTTTGTTCTCACCCAGCTCTCACAAACTGTTGGTTTTTGATTGACGGAGAACTAACAACGAAAATGATGAAACTAAAAAGAACACAGGCTTTTATGTTTTCTTTAAAAAACCACAAATTTATTCAATGCACTGCCTAGGTTATATAAAGCTAAAAACATAATAATCAAATAAAATTTGTTGGTATCTAGCTACATCTCAATTAACTATTTTAAACAAGGAATAAAATACTAAAGATTTGGTCATTGACCAATTATTCTGTAGCAATTATAAGGCATGTTTTCAACACTCCTCCTTGCCTTAGTAATTGCAAAACTTTAATGTCAAAATAATTCATCCTTTTGATATTGCTCAGTTGCTACTTTTGCCTCTTCATTTAATAACTTGCAAATCTTCTCCATATGCACAATTTGTCCACATTTTCTAAATTTAATATCAGGCTTCCACCAACATTTTCTTTGTGAGTGATTTTTTTTTTTTGCAATGCGGGCATGGATGATATGAATCATCATTGTTTCTATTGTTATTGTTATTGATCTTGTTGAAACACTTGTTTTTGTCTCCTCCTGAATTTTCTTTCTTTTACTAGCAAAGCACTTTCAATGGTTCCTTCTCTCTCATCATCCTCTTTTATTCTTATGTCTGTAGTGCATTTATTAATTCTGCCATAGACATGCTATCCTTAGCTTCTTCCAATGCAAAAATTTTAGATTCATATTTTTCAGGTAAGGTTACAAGAACTTTTTAAACCATTAGCTCCTCAGAAAAATCCTTACCTAATAAGCTCACTTTGTTTGCTATGTCGAGCAACTTGTCGGAAAATTCTTTAATGGTTTCTGACTCTTCCATCTTCAACATTTCAAATTCTCTGATCAAGTTGGGCACTTGCATGCTCTTTGTTCTTTCATTGCCTTAGTATTTCTTTTTGAGGTAATCTAAATATCCTTTACCTACTCTAGATTCATAATAGTTGTGAATGCGATGTTTGAAACAACAGAAAACAAATAGGCTTTGGCTTTAGACTTCTCTTTTCTTTTATTTCTCTATGCATCTTGATTTGAACCATTGTAGAATTTGTTGGCAATTAAGGCACTTCATAGTCTTCCTCCACTACTTCCCAAACATCCATAGTATCAAAATGAGCTTTCATTCGAGCAGCCCAAACTTGATAATTTTCGCCATCAAAAATTGGTGGTGCACTTTGAGACCTTTGTGTTTCGATCTCCATTGTTTGAAGATGGTTGTAATTCTTGTTGTAATTATGGGTTGTAAATCAGGTTTGTGTTTTGGTTTTACTCATCTTACAGGTCCCTCAAGACAAATGCTTTTATAATAATTTGTTGGTTTTTGATTGACGAAGGACTAACAATGAAAATGAAGAAACTATAAAGAACAC
>JANIHY010000006.1:53734315-53752426 GCA_027479065.1 Erythroxylum brevipes | reverse complement strand
AATAAAAATAAAAATATTTTATTTTAAATTTTTATTTAATTTATAATTATTATTAGTAATTTAATATTTATTATTATTTTAAAAGCTTTGAAAAAAAAGGGGGAGGAGAGGTAGGAGAGAGGGAGGGAGATTTTGACAATTTTGCAAAAAAATCTCCCAATTTTTTAAAATTTTTTGTACCGGCCAATACAGCTAAAATCAGTCAGTACGGACCAGTATTCAAATCCGGTACCAAAACTCACAATATTGTACCAGTTTAGGCCCGATACAGTACAAAATTCATATCCTTGCTAAATTGGGTAATGAAGTAAGGAATTTATTATCTTGTACATTTGACGTGCTGAGTTTATTGATGCGGTTAGCGTATGGACTGATCAGTGACTGGGAAGTGGGGAATTTTGAGGTATTTAAGCATAATTATTAAGACACTATTTGCCAATTTCTTAGTCATTTTTATTCAATAATTTAAATTTATTACTTTTAAAATGTAAACTAATATATTCTTCTTTTTTAATATATTTTTTAATTTTCAGAATTTAATATGTACTTATTTGTTTTAGTTTTATTTTTAAACTTCACTTAAAAGATTTTAAAAGGAATTTAAAAAAAAACTTGAAAATATGGCCGATTACTTTTGCTAAACTAGTATAGTAAATGTCATTAATAATAGTTGACTTCATCTATTTTAGTGAGTAAAGGTGGTTTAATTAATTTATGAATACTTTTCAGGTGCTTCCATGTGAGTGTTGGTTCTATATAAGTTAACCATTCAATTATATTTGACACTTATTTTAAAATGTTATAATAATACTTTAAAATTTTTAATATTATGACGACGACGACAACAATCTAGTAAAAATTTTTATTGATATGTAGGATCTAAAAAGGTCCAATAGTACGCAACTTTACTCCTAATTAGTAGAGCCTGTTTCTAAATAATTCACCCGAATAAATAAATTTAAAAATAATACTTAGAAAATAAAATATGAAATAAGTAATAAACTAAATAATACAAAAAATAATATAAATAATAATAATAATAAATATCATAATCACAATAATAATCATAATTATGGTCATAGTTATAATCATAATCATAATTTTACTCATAATCATAATTATAATCAAGCTATGTAGGGAAAAAAACTTAGGTAAAATCTTAAAATAAAAGTAATAAATATTTAAAAGTTTAGACTAACAATAAGAAGAAAATGTTAAAAGACATATGAAAACTACAAATATCTTTTTACAAGAAATTCTTTATCTGTATCGTAATATGCCGAAATTTTTTATTACATGTCATATTATTGGTAAATTTTAATAGTGTCATATCTAATTATATTACTATTTTTTAATATTATTTTTCTTACATATATCTTACGTGCTTTTTGTCATAAAATGTTTATTTTTGTTTGATTTATTAAAAATTTGAATAATCCTATTGGCTTAAATTGAACAAATAAATTATATGATATTAATGTTTCAGAATTTCAATAGATTTATATAAAAATATTTGTTAAATATTGTAATAATATTTTAAAGTATTTGTTGGGCCACGGTTAGTATTAAATTGTACCCTGGTATTTGAGTACAGGCTCACCACAATGGCCCCCTTCCTGCATGAACTAAATTAGCGTATACTTTGTGCTTTTAATATATTAAGGCTATTTTCTCTCTCCCATTCTTCCTCATATCTGACATTCTAAGTTGATAATTATTAGATATGGTTTCTACTAAACATGTTACAAAAAATAATTATATTCACATCTCTTTTAACTCTCAACAATTTTGAAAAAGAAATACCAACTGGATCCTTAATTCAAACCTTTCATCTGTAACAAGTTCCACGTACTATTGATGATACAAAAGATTGGGAGGATTCACGTCACTCTCATAGTGACTGATTTGGCTCTTCATACTTATGGCTATAAAGTTAGAAAACCAATTCAATTTTCCAAAGTTTAATTACTAATGAAGGGAAGGATTTTATTTAAAGCTGATTGTAATGTAAGTGCCAAGTTCGTTTACCACATCTGGAAATAACGTAATGCTAGAACCTTCAAGAATAAAGCCCTGGTGAAGGAGAGAGTGTTGTCTGGCGTAATCTCCCACGTTAGGGAACTGCTCAGCCTATATATCGAGCGGAGGTAATTTAGCTTAGTACTTAATTTTTTCAGGTTAATTGCTCAGTGTCTTTTCAGGCTACTGCTCTAGAGTTCAACTTTGGACTGTCCCTGCTTGCTTCAAGAAACAACACAGCTATTTCTTGGTGGGAGCTTTCAAGCCATTTTCGGGCCTCAATTGTGAGTGGTTGTCTCAGTTTTTCCACGGTTGGCTGATTACGAGCTGACTTTTCCTTGTTTGGATAAGTTTCTCCTTGGGCCATGTATGCTTGTTTACTGATCTAGGTACTAGCCCTAGCGTTTGACTTATAGTTGTTTTCCTATTGTTGGTATTTTTCATTTTCATAGGTCTCCCCTGTTTCAGGATATGTTGAGCTTTTGGAGGCTTTGCTTGTGAACCTTTTGTATATATTTTTTGCTCATTAATTTATTTTCTGATTTATCAAAAAAAAAAGTAAGTGCCAAGTTAATTCGTTGTTAGCTTTGGGTTAGGTTATATTTATTTATGTTGAATGCAATAGTTTGAGGTTTTGGAAGCTATTTAGAGCTCTTTCGGGTGGTAATCGGCCAGAAAAGGGCTTACTAATGCTGGAAAGAGGTTTTGCTTTGCTAAACGCATTTCAGCTTGCTTGTGATCAAAATGAACCGGGAAAAAAAAACAAGAAAACATGCTTTAATCTGTGTTTCCTTGATCATTTAACAATATGGAGATTCTTTCTTTCCTCTTCTTGTAGAAAAAAAAATTGACATCGATGTTACTAAATTAGAAAAGAAAAAACAGAACAAATCATAAAGCAACGGGCCCCAATAAGACCAAATTAAAAGCGAGGATTTTAGATGATGAGGGCTTAAACACCAAGTTGAGTGAAATGTGGGCTCTTAAGAGCCTCCTGAAGCAGCTCATCATCATCCCAAGAATCTCGATAAGTCTCCAAGTTGGCATCTGCATTCACTAAAGCCGACAAGCACAGCTGCTTTCTCCACTCTTCCAAGTGGGGGAATCCGACGTGGTCTCCGTACCTGTCACAATACTGCACACATATTTCCAAACAAATGCTTGTTTATGCATTTAATTCCATTGTGCTCAGACTTTAGTTTTGCTTAACATTGCAGCGGAGATAACTTGAAGTCTTTCCAAAGGTAGGAGTTATTGTACATTATCAATTTTATATTTACCTCAAAATTGGCGATATCATGAGTATTGTGCTTTGGAACGCCAGCAGCATCCCTTGACTTATAAAACTCCTTAATCCACTGCATCATCTCATCTCTTGGTGGCAAACTTCTTTTCCCAGACAGAAGCTGAGCCGTCCATTTTGCTTGTGATTCAAAGAAAGGGAATCCTATAAGCTGCATGGCATAATTGGCCACAAGTTATTAAGAAAGGAGTCACACATGTAAAAAACAATGGAATTATGAACATGTCTGAAACATCCACCAAACTAACACATTAAAATGGAAGGTATGTACAGGCATATGTTTATGACGTAGAATAGAAGAGAATCATATGATATCTCTAATTACCTTTCTAGGTATGCCTATAAAAGAGAGGGAGGGAGCAAGAGTTGGAGGGAATGTGTGCTCATACAATGGTCCCACTCTATCATCATCCACATCCACTATTCCTTTGGTGTCAAGAAATGGGAATGTGTATGAATACCTACAACACAAAACGATTGAAGTTACGAAAGAAACTATCATTACTATATTCTTCAAGCTCGAATGGAAGTACGAGGACCCACCAAAGCCTTACACTGTGAAAAAAGTCATGATTAACCAATCAAACTACTTTTTGGGACTGGAAATGAGTGATACAATGGTATTTTGTCACTTTTATCTACATTGTTTCTTGGTTCATTTGGCCATAAATCTTTTAGTTAGAATAGACAATTTCCTTTGACTAAATGGGTTCAGATAATAATTACCCTGTGCAGTACAAGATGGTGTCAGCATCAACCCAAGAACCATCCACGAAAATAACTCGTCCTTCTTCTTCAAGGAAACCTATCTGGACATTGCCACAAAAACAGAAGGTGATTGGTCAGGAATGCTTTGTGGTCCATGACCCAAGTTTGAAGTGAAGAACAACACAACTCTTATGTATGATGGTAGAAGTCCAAAAGAACTAGCTGGAATTGTTAGTAATTTAGTTCTTCTTCTATAAAACCTTCCACACCGATTCGAACAGTAACAATTTCTGAATATTGAAATGACGATGGCAATACCTGAGCATGAAGATATAAGTTGTTATGTTTTGAAATGACCTTAGATAAACCCACACTAATATTGTCGATGGATTTAGTACTCAGGTGAACTTCCTTTGCCACTGCCACCAGCTCCATCGATATATCTTGCCCACTCATTGAGTTCCCAACAATCACAACAACCTGCGGAATAATAACCAGGTTGCATGTTAATCAAAAACTAGACAGTGACCATATTTTATTTACCTAAGCACATAATTAAGGTTATAAATCTCCATTGTTGGATGATTATTAATTAAGAAAACGTATATTTTAGGCAACCATTTCAAAGAATGCATGAAATAAATAAAAAATCATTGCTGATTTGCTATAACATTCAAAGGGAAGCTTTGCAAGTATTTTCCAGATTGAAGTTTGTTAGCATAGATATGTAGACAGACTCAAAATATAAGTAAATGAACAAAACTGAAGGTTCTATACATTAACTATTGAAAACCTTGGTACTACCTCGTCCCGAAATGGCTCTGGAACTCTGTAAACATGGCTATGCATTTGCTTCCTCTTCCATGTACTCATTCCTTAAGTAGATACATGAAACAATATCACCGAACAAATCAGGAAAATTTAGTACTTGCAATATGGTTATAAATGTGTATTCTTAATTGGTGAGATTTTCTATTTCCACTGTAACTTGCTATGACTCGAGCGTGTAGAAAATTAATGAATAGACTTTCTTTTCCTTTTCAGTGTCAAAAACCACTTTTGACAGAATCTCTTTTGACCTGACATTCAGAAAGCAATTTTCTTTTTCACACACACCTTTAATGGCGGGCAACCTAGGATGTGAGTAATGACCAGTAGCAACAACCACAGCATCAAACACCTCCTCGACCATCTTTTCATGCTTCTTCTCTTTACTCTTCACAACCCATTTCAATCCATTACCAAACTCCTCATAGTCCAGCATTCCCACATACTCAACCCTTGTATTAAACCTAATCATCTCTCTTAGACCAAAGTGATCGGTGAAGTCCTTGAGGTACAACCAGAGCTCCTTATGACCGGGAAACCTCCTCATGTCTCTTCCTTTCTTGACTAAAAACGGGAAATCAGTGTAACCCATGATCTCTCTCGGAGACACTATCCTAAGAGATTCATAAATACTACTATGCACTTCCAGAAACTTGTTTTTTCCTAAAGGATCTTCTTCCTCCACATTAGGGTCATACAACCACTGCCCACCAACATCATGTTTTTGCTCCAAGACCACCACGCTATGACCTTCTTTCCTCAGCTCTCTCGCTGCCACCAGACCCGACGGTCCTGCACCAATCACGCACACGTTTTTCGATAAGTTCACCTCCGAGACCATTGTGGTTCAGACCTTCGGATCGGTGCAAAAGGTAAAGAGAACAATCTATGAAGGAGTTGATTGGTAGAGGTTGTGAATTGTTGTTTGAAGCTTATAAATTTCGTAGGTAATGGTTGGAGATGTGTAGGAAACGTGGGTATTTATAGTATAGAACTACCAAAATTTGACTTAAAAATAATTTCCAAACATTATCTTTGACTTAAATCTACTGTCCAGAAACCGAAGAAAACAAACCATAATGATGAATAAAAGTGAGGGCTTGCTCTTTGGGAGACACATGTGAGAGAATTAAAATGATGAGTCTTTAGCTTTGCCTATACTTTCAAGTTTGGACCATGTGTATGATGACTCATCCATCATTGTATTTCTAATGAAATAGAATAGACATATAGTATGTAATCTTGTGCAGTAGTAGACGCATCCCATGGCCAGCTATTTATTGCTTAATGCGAGTTCTCGTGATGAAGGGATTAGTCTCCGTGTTTGGTGGGAGATATCCTAATTGCACCAAAAAAAGTAGTAGAGGTAAATGATTGATTAAGACTACAAGAGACATATATAATCTGATAATTCCAATTAATCTTCCAAAATTTGTATTTCAAATCTGTCACAAGACTTTTAGATGTGGAAGAAGCCTTTAATAAGTTTATCTAAGAGGTTGTTAAAAAAGAAAAGAGTTCACAAGAAATATTTGTTCTAACTCTCGTCTTGGTGATTACATAAACAATGAACCAAATACACGTTATGAAAGTAATTATGAAGCGTCAGATTAATGAGATAATTAGTAAAATTCACCATATTTTATTATATTCCGTTACATAATTGGACAATAATCACAATTAACGCGTGCCTTTATAAAAAAAATTTGTAATTGAATTTAAACAATATGCCTTAATAATTATCAAAATAAATCACTTTTTCATCTTTTGAGTATGTAATTTTATGAATTGATGAAAAAATTTCTTTTCATTCTCCTAATTTTGTCTAGATGCACTTATCTTTTTTTTTTCCTTATTTTCTCTTTTGGTCAAATTTTTGTTTTACTAATTTTAGTTGATTAATGTTTATAGATAGGACCTTTCCTATTTAATATTATTTTCTGATTTTTCTTTTTTTGAAATAGAACTTACTCTTATTCTTAAAGTTTTTGAGTTTGTTTTCCTTCACCTTTCTACAAAGACATTTTCTTTTTTTTCTTCTCAATTTCAGCAACTCATTTAAATCTTTTTCTTTGTTTCCAATCTCTCTCCTGAATTTTCTTCCATTTCTTTAACAATTAAAAGTTTCATCTTCAACCATACATCATCCTCCTAATCTCTTTACTTGTCTCCTTATTTCCTCTTTCCTTAGATGTTGCTGCTCCTTAAGTAATGGCTTAGGCAACTACTATTCTCTTTTGTCGTGTTCCTTTCAAATCTTTTATTCTTGATTTTCCTAATTTTACAATTTTTCTTCTCCTGCTCTCTTTTTCTTTGACTATAGCTTTTGTTGGCTCCTCTAGATCTTCTTTTTTTTGCTTAATCTTTGTTAATCAGCTCCTAAGAAATTATGGGACTAAGTCATATAAGATCATTCTCCTCTTGAAAAGCCCAAGTTCATCCCTTAAACTTCAAGAATATAACTTTTTTTCATTTCTCCTCTAGTTGAGATATTGGAAACATATACAATTAGGTGGTCAACCACTCTTATTAGTTATTTTATTCACAAAATACCATATTTTCCTCAAATACAAGCCCAAACCAAATTTAGATGGCTAAAAAGGGGTTTGAGAGGACCTTTAAAAGTGAAGAGGACTTCTTATTTAAATTCAGTTGTGACATAAGCATGATGAGGGTTTTAGAGTTAGGGCCATGGCATATCAATAGTAAACCTCTTCTTCTCCCAAGATAGAAATTAGGTATGACCCTTAATAAGCAAAGCATGAAACACATTCCAATTTGTATCAACTTTCATAGTATCCTTTAGATTATTGGTTGATCATTGGCCTGAGTTATTTAACAAATTCTCTAGGCAAATCATTATGCTTAGATAAGAACACTATTGGCCTTAAAAGAATAGGTTGTGCATAGATATATCTTAAGGTTGAGTTGTAGATAGATTTACCTAAAACTTTGAAGATTAAAAGGCTAAATGAAGATAAGGGAACTGAATGAATCTAGAATCTCATTTAGTTATTAATACTAATCATTTGAACCTCAAAAAAAAGTTACAAAAACTAGTTAGAAAGGAGTTTGTTATTAGTTACTATAATGAAGTAATAGCACTGATTGTAAAGAATCTTTAGGCTTATGAGGATACTAAGGTGACAATGGTTCCCATAAAGAGGTTGGAGCAACTCCTGTTGATAGTTCGATGAGCATACAACGCTTCTTAGATGAACTCTGATACATTCAAGATGTTAGAAGTCATGAATCATACTCCTTAGGATGTGCCTAAATAACTAACACTAAAAACTCATTCCTTAAAGAAACAAGACTCAACCTGTGAAGCCATCAATCTAACTCTAGTATTTTAAACAATATAGGGGCTTATAGCCAAAAGATTACCACTACTAATAAGAAAGAAAGTGTTGCAAAACCCTTAACCTAAGGTGAAGACTTTGTTTTGACAACTGAAAAGAGACTTATTGAAAATCCTAAGAAAAGGGGTCCCTTATGCCAACTTCTTCATCACGACCATCATATCTTAGAATAAGGGCCTTGAAACACCCTTAAAGGCAATAGATGCTTATAATTATAAGCTTTTTTTTAGTAAGGCTTTTGAAGAATAGAATTAAGCGCAACATCTTAAGTAAAGGTACTTGGCTTTTTGGAAAGAATTGTATCTCCATCTCTAATCATCATACACAGTATAGTGGAAGAATAATATGATTTTTTTATGGTGAAAGTGCTTCAAACAAGCCTTGTTGACCATTATGTTCACTTAATTGTCAACATATTTCATGATCCTATGTGTAACAAAATTACATTTATGCATGATATTAACCTAGCTGTTCAAAGAATCACTCTTTGTGAAAACCTAAAGAAGCTTTAACCCATTATCCATACTCTTTAGTTAGTGTTAGGTGATCTTAATAGCATACTGTTTATCTAAGAGTTAGAAGGAACCAATATTAACCTCAAACGTTTTATTGAGGATTTTATCAAATTTTTGAATAACATGAGATTATCATGTATAAGTTATGATAGTCATCTCTACACTTGGAGCAATATATAAGATGGTAAATGGATTAAAAGAAAAAAAAACTTTGATAGAGCATTAGTGAACTCCATCTAGATGTCTAACTTTTATAAAAACAAAGTCCACTTTGATAATCCTCTTAACTCATATCATTTCCTAATAGAGATCCTTCTTCAAACCGCTAAGGTTATTTGAAAACTCCTTTCAAATTCAACAACTACTTGACCAACGTAGAAGGTTTAGAGTGTATAGTCTTAAAAGGAATTTTAAATTTTTTTGAAAGGTTTAAGGCTTTTAAATGTATAAGAAAACTACAAACTTTGAAAGAAGAATTAAAGAATCTTAACAACAAACATTTAAGCAACACTGGAACAATAGTTTTTAAAGAAAAGGATGCTTTACACTTTTCTTATAATGATCTTTACTACAACCTAGGAGATTATTTTTTAAAGTTAAAAGGAAAAATGGACTTGACATAATATATTCAAGCTCTCGAGGCTCACAATTATCTTTTGAAGTAGAAATCTAGGTCTAATGACTCAATAATGGAGACCAAACTCTAAAGACTTCCGCAATGCTATTATACCTAAAAGAAATGCCAACAAAATATTAAATTTGACATAGTCAAATGTTGTAACCATCTGGAAGTACATGATATGTGAACCATGGCATATAACTATTTCAAAAGTACACTTGGTAACTCTTCTAGCACTTTCTCTTCTATGTAGATGATGAAATCTTTTATATCTCCCTCTCTATCCAATAAAAGATTGAGCTCTTTAATAAGCATTTCACCAATTCTAATATTGAAAAGGCTCTTTTTAGTATGAATTTAGTAAGGCACTGAGCTGTGATGAGCTTATTGCTCTTTTTTCTAGAAATCATGGAATTTGATTGGCAATAAAGTAATAAAGGTTATTATAAAAATTATTTCTAAAAGGAGAAATGTTTAGAGAAATGAACAAAATCTTTGCTATTTCATTCCTAAAAATTCCATTTTCTACATAAAATTATTTTCATATTTCTAATTGTAATATCTTATAAAAATAGTTTCTAAATTAATGGATATCATATTGAAAGCATTCTTGAATAGCATTGTCAATCCTACTCAAAATGCCTTCGCACAAGTGATAAATATAGGTGACAACGTACTTGTGGTACAATAACTTTTCAAGAGCTATCTTAATAAGAAAACATTCAAAGTTGTTTGATGAAAATTGACATTCAATAAGCTTTTGATTCTATAAGCTAAAAGTTCTTTATTGAATCCTTAGAAGCCTTTGGTTTTGCTCCTTATCACTTTGTGTTTGAAGCAATGCATCATAATAGAGCTAAAGGCATAAGATAAAGGAATGTTTACTCCCTACCTCTTCACAATCTACATTGAAGTGTTGATAATGCTTATAACTCACAATATTGAATAACAACAACAACAACACGTAGTATAAATCTAGCTAAGGTGAGAGGTTTAGGAAAGTCTAGTATTACACAACCTTACTCCTAACTACTAGATAGGCTATTTCCAAAACTCACAATATTGAACTAAGTCAATAAATTTAAATATAGCTACAAGTGTTATAAATTAAGAATATTCAACGTTTTATTTACTAATGGTCTATTACTGATATGTGGAGCTAACATATAATCTATTAAGATAATCTTGGACTCCTTATTTACTTTGAATAAGCTATCATGAAACTTAGTCAATTAGAATAAAAGCAACATATATGTATCAGCTAGATCACTTGGTTGGATTGACCAAGTCATATTAATTTCAGACCTCAAGCATTAAAGAACATTAATTGGCATAGCTTGTTATCCCTATTACTACAAAAAGACAAATTTTTAAGGATTTTCAACCTTTTTATTTTTATACATATAATAACAAGGAACTATAATAACAAATTATTTTCCTTTATAGTAGATTATGTTTAATCATTTCAATGCTTAATAATCTCCATATGTACTAGATTTTACACCTACTTTCCCTCAAAACCTAGATAAGCCTATAGAGGACATTCTAAAGAATTTCCTATGGATAAGGGATGTGAGCAATGCTACTGAGGCATAAGTTAAGCGGACTTGGCATTACCTTCATTAAAGCACAAACAAAGTGCCACTTTTTGAGAAAGTTTGGAAACTATCCTCAAGCCAAGAGTCTTTTTGGGTTAAATAAACGTATAATCAATTTTTTAAAGGTAACAACTTTTGAAAAAGTAAAGAGAAAATGGAATATAGTTTTGTTTTTATATTTGTAATAACCAAAGTCCTCTCCACAAACTTATATTCAATATATTTAAGCATACAATATTACAGTAGGCAAAGGTCAAAAAGATCATCTCAACGAAAGATTAACTATGTAAGCATAGAAGTTTTACATCTATTGCAATATCAGGACCTACCTATAAAGCTAAGACAAATGTCGAGTACAACACCACCTAGAAAAGCATAGCCCCAAAAGTCTTACCAAAAAAATCATATCTCCTATTATTTAAGCCCTTTTACAAAACTTTTCTTTAAAAAACCTAGTATGGTTCAATAATAGCTTACATAAGGCCTTATTTACTTTATGGTTAGTTATTAAACATAGGCTAAGAACTATGGATAGACTCCAATCTAATTCCTCCCTCTAATTTTCTGCTGTTAGTTGTGTGGCTAGAAACCTAAGACTTTGAACCACCTGCTCTTTAATTACCATTATTCCTTACCACTTTGGAACCAAAATTAGGACTTATTTAAACTCTACAATAAAAAAAGGTTACTTAGCTAAAGATGGTGGATTAGTTTGAAAGAGTCAGATTATAACATAAAGGAGAGTAAAAAAATATTCAATCTAGCCTTCATTTATTTTATCTATGCCATATAGAAGGAAAGAAAACTAAGCCTTTTTCAAAATTGCTAATAAAAAATCCAAACCTTATGTTAAAGCGCCTTCAAATGGATTAGAGAAGTTACCAAAGCCAATGAAATCCATAAAAATACACGTAAATACATGACAGCTATGTCTTACTGAATATACTTAGGCTAAAAGAGACAATGAGTAATCAGTTTTTAATAACCTTAGGAGACGAAAAAACAAACATAGTTCTGACTAGGGGCCCAGTCGGCTCAACCCATTGTCACCCTTAGCCAGGGCTTGGTTGGAGGCTTAATCCACTATCATTTAATCTATCCTTAATTATAATCTTAAAGGTAGTAAAAAAATATAAGCTAGTCTAGTAAGGGAAGTCTAAAGGATGCTTTATCGATGCCTTACGTAGGAATTTTCTAAAGGAGCTTTATGGAAAGGTGGATTGGTTTTTCATGGTATGGGATAAGCATGTCAACCTAGCCTTGGGCTTAATGTGGTTAGCATTCAAAAATAGATTAAACATGAAGGATAAACTAAGAAAGTTCTTAGATGTTCCTAATTCTTTTATTTGATGCTAGCAAGAAATGAAATAGATGAATCATCTATTCTTCAATTTTAAGTTCTTAAATTATGCACGGAAGAGGATAAAGGAGTTATGTAATATGAGAAATGTTGAAAGCAATCTTATGGAATTGGAAAGATGGAACATATGGCCACATTTTAAATAAAAAAGTAACAAATTTATATGCAAAATTGCTATAGGGAGCTCAATTCATTCAATTTGGTGTGAGAGGAATCACATGATATTCCAAAACTCTGTAGCATAAGAGCACAGATGGTTGCATGAATTTATAAGCTGAATCAGGGAATAAATAATTGCACAGCAACTACACACTAAATGCAGTCAGGGAATGACTTTGAATTAGAGCCTTAAAACCAAAAGGGGGATAGATTCATAGACAATGATCATAAAACAAACATGATCAACTAAGGTTAAGCAATTTACAACATTGGTGGCCAAAATATATTAAAGGGGCATCTCGCATGCAAAGATTATTATGCAAATAAGAAAAGGGGAAGAAGTTAAAGGGACATATGTGCAAGCAAAAGGAACATAACTCCCATAGGAATTTAAAGTTGAATGATGAGATGACTACAAAAAGGATTTGTAGGTAACCTTTCTTATATTGATCACCCAAAGTGAACAATTAAACCTTGATATTTGAAAAGGATCAACATACACGTATACAAAGGACAATACATGAGGTTGAAGAGAGACGTGGAATGAAATACCTGCTGCTAACACAATTAGAGACTTCTTGTAATTAGATATTACTGCCTGAGTCCTATTTAGATGAGAGGATTCTTGTTAAGACGAGTTAACTAATAAATAAATATTAGCTCTTAAGTAGATACACTCTATTTTTTGATTAATTAATTCAACTTTCATTTTAAAAAAACTATGCCTTCATATATGTTATAATAAAAGTGTAGACATTAGGATGTGTAGAGAATGAAATACATAAATAAAAATCATGTTAGTGGGTAAATCAAAGTAGACAAAAAAATCCAAGTTTAGAATGAAATATATAGTAGAATATACTCTTTAGTTTAGTATGTCATTATATAACTTATTTAAAAAGGGGAGAGTCTCCCTTCCTCCTTAACTAGGATAGGATTCATCTGTAAAATATTTTGAAAGTGAAATCTTAAATGTTATAAGTTAGTATAGGACTTTGTGTCTTTAAAATTGCTTGATAAATCATTACCAAAAAAAGGACTCTTGGAAATTCATCACTCGATTAATTAAATAAATTTGGCGTTGTCCTTAATTCGTTACAAGAAATGTGTCTATTGGCTACATTTTTTCCTAGTTTTTAGAATTTGTAGCCAAAAGTAAGTATATCAATGTGAATTTTCTACATCGTAGCCTAATGAAGCATCACCCTAAAAAATATCTTGTGGGCTTTCATTGAAGACTATTTGCTACTTTTATTTTAACTACAAATTATTTTTCATAACCAAAATAATTTTAGTGAATAGGCTACATTTGTTTTTTGTAGCCAGAGATTATTAGCTATATTTGTTTCAACATATAATTATTTTTTGTAGCTAAAACAATTTTGGTAAATGAGTTACTATTTTTTAGCTAAAAACTATTAGATAAATTTTCACAAACTAGGTGAAATATGTAAGAGATAAAACACTCTCCATTTGGTACTGTTTCCCCTAATACAAGAACAAAACACTCTCCCCCATCCTTTATCTCCTTATTTTCCCTAATCCATTTATTTGTTCCTAATCCATTTATTTGTTCCTCAGTTTAGACTCATCCATTTCACCCTAATCCCAATATAGTAGAGCTTTACAAGATTGAAGTGTTCAAATGAGAATTCCTATTTCTCTATTTTTAAATGCATTGATGACAGGTCTTAAAAAGCTATTACACTTATTTATTTTCTTTTTCTTACAACATGTAGAAATATTTGTTTTAGGGTTGTAGATTTCATTTGTCTTTTGCTTTCATATTTATCTTAGGTATCCTCCATCTTTTTTTGTCAACTAATTGATGCCCATTTTGATTCTACATCATTGCCACGAGCCTTTATTTATGCTCTATCTCTATTGTTTTTCTCTTTTTTCATTTGATTTTTGTTACTATAAGCTTTTGATGTTTGTGTGTGCATATATATACATACATATAAACGTTAGGTTTTGTGTTTATTTATTGGTGTTAGGAGGTTTTTTGTTTGGGATTTCTTGGTGCATAATTTTTCTAAACCAATTAAAAGGAAAGTGGAGGCTTCTTCAAACCAACAGGATTTTGATTACTTGTTCAAGTCATTGCTAATTAGAGAATCTAGTGTTGATAAGATTACTCTAATCCTGATTTGTACTTTTCACAATTTTGACAATATCTCTCCCACCTTTAGTAAGCTATCGATCACCATTTTGGCATTCACATATTTTTCTTCCTTCTTTCTAACGTTTGGTTAATTTTCCCATTTTGATCAACAATTGTAAACTTGGTTTGATTGAGATGTTCTTTTTGTTTAATTTTTTTAATAATGCGAATTGGTTTTAAACATTTCAAAATTTTTTATGAATGGGTAGATTTCTCAAGGTTGTTTTGTATTTTGGCTTTTCCTTGTTCAATGTGAAATGGGTTTCATTCATTTTTCAAATATATAATTCATAAAAGTATTTTTTTTGTGGATGAATGAACATATGCGCCAAATTGCTTTGCTAATGAATGGGTATACTTTATATTATGTGAAAACTCATACTTTATGTGCTCCTTTATCTTAATTTCCTTTTAAGGTTGGAATCAATCTTAATATGAAATTTCATAGGCAGAAGCAATCTTTGTTATTTTATTTTTGGCCAATCATTTTTTAAATGTGTTCTATTGACATGTATGTAGATGCTAACTATTCTCACCTTTTAAATGTGAACTTTAAAGTAAAGCATGTCACTATTGGTGGAAAAAAGCTTCAACTTGCTATTTAGGACATTTGTAAGACTTTCTTGGTTTATAATTACATTACCTATCTCATTCATAAAGTGGATTCTCATATCATCTTTCTTTCTTGGTCTTACTCACCTATTGCTTCTAGTTTGTATAGTGATTATTCTATAATATCTAGTTAGGTGATGCCTAACTAACCAATTCAATTAAAATTGATTTTTTCAATGACCAAGAAAGGATCATTTAGATTAAACAACTACATTTCATTATAAAATACATTAGCAACAAAAAGAAAATGGTGTTATCGAATATAAAATTTTATCTTTATTCTAAATTTTGTCTTCTTTTTCCTATCAATAGTATGATTTCTTAACTACTTGGTTGTAGCTTGCCCTTCTTCTTTTTCTTCTTATTGAAGATTGAATTCAAAATTTTTACACAGCTTAACAGAAGAGATTTAGAACATTATCCAGTTCTTATTATGAAGGAGCACAATGAGTTATTATAGGTATATATTTTCATTTTCTTTCCCTCATTTTCATTATGGATGTTTATGTGTGGTTTCTATTAAAAAAATTTACTGCATTGACATTATAAATGCTTATGTGACTGAAATATGATATCATGGCCAATTTTAATAGTCCTACTTTTATTCTTTAATCAATTTGTTTATTCTATTATTTTCATCTACTATCTCAGCTTATCTTTGTTTTTTAGTTATAATGTTTGTTCTCTAACTGTTTATGGTTTTGATTGTGTAACAGTGAAAGTTGCAAAGAGAATTATGTTTGCTCTTACCTAAAAATTTTCTTTTTCCTTATTAAGGATTTTTCATGTATACATTCAGTAAGAGAATTTGTTTGGTGGTATAATAGACATCCAAATTACAGAAGCCTAAATCTTGATTTGAAGAGCACTAATTTAACCACATTCTTAGACTAAGTGTGTCATTTTTAATGAACTGTTGGAGTTTATGCTAAGATAATTTGATATACAAAAGTTTGATTGGAAATGACAAGAAAGATTAAATCACAATTAAAAAACTGCACAAATTGAAAAAAATTAGAAAATTGAATAGCTTTTTCAATCTAAATTCCTTGCAATTGATCATTAAGAATATTTGTATAAGAATTGTTAGGATGTCCTATCTTTTTACAAGTAATGCAATTAATGCCATTTATTAAATATGGTAAATTACAATAGTGAGTAGAGTTAAGATTGAAAGATAAGGGTGGAAACCTTGATCATAAAATGATCTTTATAGTGACAAAATCACAGGTAGATTCTTCTTGTAATTTTCTCCATAGAATGACGTAGATAATTCATATTCTTCTCATAAGTGTAATTGTAAAATGTTCTTGCTTTAAATTTTGATATTTAATTTTACTCTTCTTTTCCAAAGTTTGTATGCATGGTGTCAATGTCACTTTATATTTGAATATTATATAACTAAAATTGCTTTGGAAATATATGTACATGTATATTTTCAATAAGTTCAGCACAAATTGTCCTTCTCACCTGGCCAAACCGAGCATTCTTTTGAAATTTAATGATGTATATTGGCATAGTTAGACTATTAGAAATATGTTAAGAGGGGATCTTTCTTTATTCATCACACGGTTTATCATTTGATTCTCATTGTTTCATGTATTTCTACACTAGTTACAAATAATTACCCATTAATGTTTGTTGCATGTGATGGCTTGGCCCCTCCACTTGGTTGCCTTGTCAAAGAAGAAGGCTTTGATTGGTGGCATGAAATTCAACAATATAAACTTGGTTGGTGGCATGCAATGAACTTGACTGGCGGCATGCAAGGATGTCAAATAAAGTTGGTGATTTCTTCAACAATTATGGCTGTAGGTAGAAGGATTTGGACGACATTTGTGCAGGATATCAGCTATAAATAAGGTGGCAGGCTTAGAGGAAAATTAACCATTCTTTCCTTTATAAAATCCTCTATCCTCTCTGTATACTTTTGAGTCTTTTGTTCCAGCCTTTGTATTTGAATACATTCTCTACATATTAGTAAAATTGCTCACCCTCCGGCCGTAGACGTAGGTCACATTGACCGAATCACTTTAAATCTTTGTGTTCTGTCCCATTTATTTTGTCTCTCTTTATTTTCGTTACTACTACTTTGGGCTATTAAATTCAACTGGTATCTGATCCAAGGGAATTTTGTCTTAACAAATTGGTGTCAGAGCTTCTCTTTTTTATTATCTAACTTACAGTATGCTCTGTGGTTGCCACTAAAGTGGACCCTCCATATCAGAAAGTAACTTAAATTTTTTATTGTGAGTCTAAATGGGGTCCACTACCTCGGCTTTATCTTGTGAGGCTCACTGTCTTGGATTTATCTTGCGGGGCCCATTGCCTCAATTTTGTAAACGAAGTTCAGCTTTGTTTGTGGGGCCTACATCCCGACTTTGCCTTTGGGGCCCGTATCTATATTTTTGTGAGGTTCGCTGTCCCAGTTTCTTGTGTGGGGCCCACCTGAAGAAAAATAGTCTAAATATCAATTTTTGGCCATCATGATGATAACGAAGACCTTTATTGAAAAGTTTGGCTGGAGCATTAACTTCGGTATGTGGCATCTCAAGATGCAAACCATTTTAATACAAGATGGATGTGAGATTGTACTTGATGGAGTGGAGAAAAAGCCAGCAGATATGGTGTCAGATATATTCACTGATCTAGATAAAAAGGCTAGATCAGCTATCATATTGAATCTCTATGATGAAGTTTTGTAGGAGGTTGCAGGTGAAAACACAGCTAAAGGTATGTGGGACAAATTGAAAACTATGTACATGAAGAAGACGGTGGAGAATCGTGTTTATTTGAAACAAAAGTTGTACATGTTGAGGATGATAGAAGGTACATCTATTCTTTCACATCTGGATAAATTTGAT
>JANIHY010000006.1:53710231-53722733 GCA_027479065.1 Erythroxylum brevipes | reverse complement strand
TTGCAATCCTTGGTATAAATTTTATTTGACCGGTTTCCGAGGATCAATTCTTTAATTGAACGATAAGCCGCGCATCAGGCATTAACCTAAGTGTAAGTTGTACTTAGATGAGTTTTGATATACAAATGATTTTGTGATGGAATGATACCCGAGATTGCCATGAACATGCATTGTGCATATTTCATTTTATTCATGTGCATTGTGAAACACCTATCATTGTACAAATTGTGATATATGTGTATGTTAATTATTATAGAGGAGTAACTGGAACATCAACCCATAGATGTTGCCAGAACTTTTAGGCACTAGCTTCAAGAGCAGTTGGTGAGTAACCTAGATGGTCTCACTTAATTACTTGTTGCTTAATTTATGTTTTGAATGTAAATGAATGTGCTTGATTGTGGATTCCAGGCAGAAGGTCCAATGATTGTGTAATGTGGATTGAAATATTAAAGTGCTGCTTGAATGTGAATGTGAAGACCTATGTGCTTTATATTGTGACTGATTGTGGTACATGCATTCCATTCATGAATGCATAATTAGATAATGGCAGTTGTAACTAGAGTAGCCACCGATTAGAGCTTAAAGCTCAATGAGTGAAACTGAGCCTCAAGCTCAAAAGTGATTCAGAGTCTTAGGCTCAACGTTTAATGAGCCTTATATGAGACAGTTCAGGTACTCAGTCATAACAATGTAATAATTGGAAAAGTGTCTCATGAGCATTTCATATGCATCTTATTAAGTATGTTTGATTGAGTGAAATGCAAAATTGCTTATGCTTAAGTGAAAATGTGTTATTCATGTAAAATGCAAAGTTGTGAAATAATTGTTTTGTGAATTGATGTGTTGCATGGATTGAGTGAACCATCGATGATGGTTACCTCATTAAGTTCGCAAAACTCACCAAAATTGCAACGTTATCTTTCTAGGACCGAGAGACGACTCTAGCTACTGAGAGACTCTACCAACCGTGTAGATTGTGATTGGCAAGAGAAGTCATGGCTCAAAGGTCGGTCAGCTGGGATTTTTGGATAGATTAGTTAGATTTTGTATATTTTTCCTCTTTCATATGGTATTTTTGTATTAGGTTTATTGATGTACTTATAGAAAATGTTGAAAGCACAATGTAGACTTTCAGTTTTGTGAAGTGAAATGAGGAAAAAGTTGGTTTTAAAATATTGTAGTTTTTCTATTAATGATTTATAAGTGAATATTGATATGATGCCTTGTGAAGTGATTGTAACGATCGAATGTAGCTCACCTTATCATAAGTTATGTACCGAAATGATCTCTAGACGTCCCGGTGTGTACTCTGGGATAAGGGGGCGTGACATTTAGGTAGTATCAGAACATGGTTTGGCATCTGTTGGGACATATAGGAATGATAAGCATGAAATATCGTGAGAAATGCGGATAATGATTGAAGTTGTTGTTTGTTATAGATCATCTGCTCTAGGTGATCAAATTGATCAACCAATTGACAAAGATTAGTAGGAGCTAGTAGGAAGTCCTCGATGACTTGATCTAAGGAAATGCCTCCTAGAGTTCCCAAGAGAAGGGAGAGGAGGTATGATAGGTTGCGGAAGCAAGGACTTATGGACTTCTATGGTAACACAGACCTTGCTGAGATTGATGAATAGTTGGAGAGGACAGAAAGGGTATTTGATCAGATGGACCGTGAGCCTGATGAGAGGTTCGATTATGCAGTGTCTCTACTGTAGGGCCAGTATATCAGTGGTGGAAAACTATTCCAAGCAGTACCACCAGGCCTTGCCAGTTGAAGTGGGAAGACTTTCTAAGGGTCTTCAGAGACAACTACATGCCCAAGACCTATTTGGACATGAAGATGCACGAGTTCTGGGAATTGAAGTAGGGTAGGATGTCAGTGGCTGTATATGAGATCCGATTTAATAAGTTGATAGGTTATGTTACTACTTTGATCCCTACAAAATAAGACGAGTGTAGGAGGTTTGAGAATGGATTTAATATGGAGATCAGAACAAGGTTGACGCTGTCAGATCTGGGTACTTTCATTGAGTTGAGAGTTGCTTCAATAAAAATTGAGTAGCTGATAAGGAAGAAACTAGCTGAGACTGGGCAAAGGTCCAGAGGGAAGAGGCCTAGTGAGAGTCAGGGCAGTTCTGGCAGGAGCTTCAGTAAGCGCCAAAACAGAGCATTTAGATCATCGGGTGGATCTAGGCAATCAGGATCTAGGAAGAGGGGCAAGTTTTCACAGATTGACAGTGGAAGGGGTACAAGACGTAATCAGTTTCTAGTTTGTGAGTACTGTGAGAAAAGGCATGGTGGTGAGTATTGGAGACTGACTGGAGCTTGCCTCAAATGTGGCTTCATGGACTACCAGATCAGAGATTGCTCGGCTACTTTGGGAGCTCAGTCTACTGTCAGTGGGCGATCTGAGAGTAATACTACAATCCAGCAGAGTAGAGGTAGTGGATCTGGACAGAGAGGACGAGGTAGAGGCAAAGGAAGAGCTGGGAGTTTTTTCATGAGGATTGAGGAGTGGGCAGTCGACAGCAATCCCAGGCTAGGGTCTATGCTATGACCAGGCAAGAGGCCCAAGACTCACCAGATGTGGTAGCAGGTGCGCTTCTTATTTATGACTTTGAGACATTTGCATTGCTAGATCCAAAATCCACACACTCCTTTATTGCACCACATTTGACATGTAAACTACATTGTAATAAGGAGTTGTTACAGTATGGGCTAAAGGTGAGTACACCTCTAGGTAGTACTATTGTTTTATGAGATGTCTGCATGGGGTGCTCGATTAAGATTGATCAAGTAGAGTTGAAAACAAACTTAATTGTATTATAGTTGAGGGATATAGATATGATCCTAGTCATGGATTGGCTTACTGCCTATAGGGCCATCATAAATTGCTACAACAAGAAGGTAGTACTGGAATTTCCTGGTCAACGAGGGCAGTTTTCAGAAGAGTTAGACATGCAGTGCCAGCTAGGATGATATCATTTATGGGTGCACTGAGATTGATGCAGGGAAGACATGAGGATTATCTGGCCCACGCCATTAATACTAGAGCTGAGCAGAGTGTACAGGACATTCCAGTGGTTAGAAAATTCCTAGATGTATTTCCTAGTGGGTTACCTAGTTTACCACCAGATTGGGAGACGGAGTTCACGATTGATCTAGTTCTAGGTGCTGCTCATATATCTATTCCTCCATATAGAATGGCACCTGTGGAACTGAAGGAGTTAAAGGTTCAGCTGTAAGAGTTGTTGGAAAAGGGTTTTATTAGACCCAGTGTTTCACCTTGGAGAGCTCCAGTGCTATTTGTGAAGAAGACAGATGAGACTTTGAGGTTATGCATCGATTATAGGCAACTGAATCGAGTAACAGTGAAGAACAAGTATCCATTTCCTAGAATTGATGATTTTCTTGATCAGTTGCAGGGAGCTCAGGTATTTACTAAGCCAGATCTAAGATCAGGGTATTATTAGTTGAAGATAGCAGAGGCTGATGTACCTAAGAGTGCATTCAGGAGTAGGTATGGGCACTATGAGTTCCTAGTAATGCCGTTTGGACTGACTAATGCTCCAGCAACTTTTATGACCCTAATGAATAAGTTGTTTTATCCCTACCTAGATTAATTTGTGATTGTGTTTATTGATGATATCTTGGTGCATTCGAAGAATAGAAAGGAACATGTTGATCATTTGAGAGTTATTTTACAGATTATAAGAGAGAAGAAGTTATATGCCAAATTCAGTAAATGTGAATTTTAGCTGGATCAGGTTGTGTTTCTGGGACATATAGTGACTGGGGTTGGCATACAGGTAGATCCAAAGAAGATAGAGGCAGTGATGAATTGGGAAGCTCCGAGAAATGTTTCAGAGATTTGAAGCTTCCTAAGATTGGTTGGCTATTACCGAAGGTTTATCGAGGGGTTTCTCTGATCTCAGCCCCTCTGACTAAACTTCTGAGGAAGAATGTAGTGTTTAGATGGAGTGAGGAGTGTCAGAAGAGCTTTGAGGAGCTGAAATATTGGTTGACTACTGCACCAGTGTTGACTATTTCATCGGGGATTGGAAGTTATGTGGTGTATAATGATGTGTTGTATCAAGGTTTGGGATGTGTATTGATGCAACATGGCAAGGTGATCGCCTATGCATCAATACAATTAAGGTCTCATGAGATCAATTATCCAGTACATGATTTAGAGCTAGCTGCATTTGTATTTGCTCTAAAGATTTGGAGACATTATTTATACGGAGAGACTTTCCAGATATACACAAATCATAAGAGTTTGAGATATCTGCTGAGTCAGAGGGAGTTGAACTTAAGGCAGAGGAGACGGATTGAGTTACTGAAGGATTATGACTGCATTATTCTATAGGAAAGCTAATGTGGTGGCAGATGCTTTGAGTAGGAAGTCTAATATCAGTGCAGCTTAGATTTAGTTATCGAGGTTACCCAATTTGATTCACCTGAGAGCTCTAAATGTGGAGTTGAATTTGGAACAAAATAGGGCCTTGATTGCTACATTGAAGTTCAGACCGATGCTATATGAAAGAATGAAAAGAGTACAGAGTAAAGATCCTACTATGGTCAAGCTTATGGAGAAAGTGAAGATGAATCCAGATTCCGAGTTTGAGTTGAGGGATGAGACATTGTGGTCGAGACAGAGGTTATGTGTACCTAATGTGGATGATCTGAGGAAGGAGATTCTTGAGGAAGCTCATATGGCCCCTATGCTATGCATCCTGGTACTACCAAGATGTATAACACACTGAAGTAGCATTTCTAGTGGGCTGGAATGAAAAAGCAAGTGGTGGAATATGTATCTAGATGTATGACTTGCTAGTAAGTTAAAGCTGAGCATCAGACTCTAATAGGGAAGCTCCATTCATTGCCCATTTCGGAGTGGAAATGGGAACGGATTACTATGGACTTCATCATGGGTTTGCCAAAGACTTCGAGCCAGCATGATGCTAGATGGGTCATAGTGGACCGGTTGACTAAGTCGGCCCACTTCTTACTAGTGAGAGAGAATAACTCACTTGATCAATTGGCCCAGAAATATGTGAATAAGGTGGTGAGACTGCACTGGATTCCAGTGTCTATAGTATCAGACAGGGATCCCAAATTTACTTTGAGGTTTTGGAGGAGTTTGCAGTCTGCTATAGGTACTAAGTTGAACTTCAGTACAACATTTCATCCTCAGACAGATGGACAAAGTGAGAGGACAATCAAGACTGTTGAGGATATGCTTAGAGCATGTGTATTGAAATTTAGAGGAGCTTGGGATCAATATATGGCATTGATAGAGTTTGCCTACAACAACAATTATCATAGTAGTATCGGAATGGCACCATATGAGGTACTGTATGGTAGAAAATGTCAGTCGCCATTGTATTGGGATGAAGAGGGCTTGAGAATGGTTGAAGGCCCAGAGTTGATACAAGATACAGTGGATAAGGTAAAGTTGATCCAAAGCTGAATTAAAGCAGCTCAGGATAAGCAGAAGAGTTATGTGGATCAACACCGATGTGATATGGAGTACAATGTGGGAGACAGAGTATTCCTGAGAGTGTCATCCTGGAAGAGAGTTTTGAGATTCGGTAAAAAGGGAAAATTAAGCCCTAGGTATATTGGTCCTTATGAGATCATTGAGAGGATATGACCTTTGGCCTATAAGCTGGCTTTATCGAATGAGATGTCTCAATTGCATAATGTGTTTCATGTGAGTATGCTTCGGAGATATTGATCGGATTTGACACATGTGCTACCGGCTCAGGAGATTGAGATTGCTAGTAACTTAAGCTATGTAGAAGAGTCGATCAAGATTGTGGGATCGCAGATCAAACAGTTGAGGAACAGGGTCATTCCATTGGTAAAAGTCCTTTGGAGGAACCACTCAACTGAAGAAGCAATATGAGAGACAAAGGAGCATATGAGGAGACAATATCTCCACCTGTTCGAGCAAATAGGTAAGAATTTCGATGATGAAATTTCTTTTAAGCAGGGGAGAGTTGTAACATCCATTACTTGTGGGAAGGTTAAAATAGTAAATGTGAGTGATTTATGAGAGACTTAGAAATGCTTCTTCATGCTCATGCATAATACGCCATATGTATATACATGAATAGTGAATTTATCTGCACATGAAAATAATTGTACATGCATTCATGAATAATTCTGGGTATAATTGGATTGATTTGTGTATTTTTGAGATTTAGGAATCTTTTTACATTGAAAATTTTACGGGTTAGTGAAATTGTAATATTTTTGAATTTTGGTGATTTTAGGATTTATTTTCAGAAATTATAGAGAATTATGGAAATTTATGGAAAAAAAAAGAGAATAGGAATTAATGATGATTGGAGATAGTTAGATTCTAAAGATGAGACTAAAGGAATTAGTCAAGAAGAAACTAAGTTAGAGCTTGGGTATTATAAAAGTGACAAGTGTCACTAATTTAGTTAAATGGCTGTGATATTTTTGTTTGAGAGTGAGTTTGATTTCAGAGAGTAAAAAGGGGATAAGTTATATGTTTAAGTATTGTTTCGTAGTCACCTTCTTCGTAGCCACCTCCTTCAAATTTCCTTCCAAAACACAGAGTTTTCATCAAATAACTTTCAAAAGTTAGCTTTGCTCTTCTTTTTCCCACACCACTTCCACTTTGCTATTTGTTCTTTTTTCCCTAACAAGAATAAAAAGCCGAAGCTGGTCATTTATATAGTAGTGTGCATGGATTGCATGGAGTTTAGGGTTTTGGGATAGTTGAAGATCTTGGGGTTTTTAACAAGTAAGAATTGAATAAATAGTTATAGATTTATGAAATGAATTTGATGAATTACTGTCATCTGCATGAACATGAAATTTTCGTGTATATACAAGGCTACTGTGAAAATGGGACGAAAAATATGGATATAGTGTTATTTGGTATTTGATAGATTATTAGTGATCAGGTGATGTAGAAATGATTTTTGGAGCCTGAAATAGAAATGAAATGGTGTATGGGATTAGTATGGAAAATTGTAATATGAAAAAGGTGATATGAAGTCATGCTCTGTTTTTCACTGTACATGCATATATATATGCATGTGTATACGTGAGTGGATGAGTTTCTTAGAGATGATCAAAAAAGTGGTGTTTGAGTTAAAGGGTAGTTGTAAAATAATGGTTTAAGATGGGAATGAGTGTATAAATGATAGTTAAAGGAAAAGAATTAAGAAGATGTACAGAATGAAAATAAAGGAAAAAGTATAGATTGGTGAAATGCATAGTTGAATATTTGATATCTGACTTTTTGACAATTTTGAGGATTTTGACTAGACTTGTATATTTTGGAGTAGTATGAATTTGTGATGAATGAGTTGTTTGAAATGGAGTTGGAAAAAATAGAAATGAAAATTTGAAGTGTTCGATTTTAGAGAGTTAAGTCTGGAAATTTTTTGGGAATGAATAGTAACAGTATTGAGTTTTTGATCTGAAAATTCTGTGAATTTATTGTATTGATTTAGGCAAATTTTGACAAAATTGTCTTCATAAAAGTTGTAGCTTATCTTTCTAGCTTTTCATTGATATAAAGTATGAAATTTTTGGACATTGGAGTTGAGAGATATGATCATTAGAAGTTTATGATGCTGTTTAGGATGGACTTTCGGGACAACTACACTGATTTTAAGTTTTAATCCTCATAGAAGAAAATTTTGTTTTTGAAATTTTCATAAAAGTTGTAGGCCTAGAAGTCCTCTTTAAAACAATATTTTAACAACCTTAATCCGATATTTGTATTGAAAGTTATGCCCTTTGTACCGAAATAGGTCGAAAGAAGAAAAGAGAAAAGAGGAAAGTCACGATCGCGACTTTGCGGCAATTTCACGAAAGTCACAGTCGCAACTTTATGCAAATCGCGATTTTTCGTGATCACGACATTGTATGGGCACGTGGAAGTCGCGATTGCGGCTTGCAGCTCTCCTCCAGACCTAAACACCTCTCACTCTTTTGGCCATAACTTTTTCGTTTGACCTCTAAATGACCTGATTTTTAGAGCATTGGATTCCTAATATATTTCTATTTATCTAAACAAAAATTTATAGCTTTTGGTATTAATTTGAAAATATTGATTGAATCAAACTAAGGGTATCAGTTGGAAGAGCATGAACTGGATATTTTATTGAACATGTTCCAGTATTTTGATGATATCTTGATCTGTAGGATTCCAAATAAGATAAATTTTTATTTGGAGTAGATTAGAGATATAGGCCTACAAATTGTCTCAAGAAGTCTAATTTTTATTCTTTCTCTAAGATGTTAAATTTCTAGATGGAAGTTGTATATAGTACATTGCTATTGAATGTGCCGATAATGTTGGAGGTGTATCTTCCAAATTACTAAACCAAATTAAGTGATTTTAGTGTCAATGGAAAGATAAGACATAGAGGAACACATTTCTAGAAGAGAGTATAACCAAATTACATCAGTTTTGCTTTTTAATTGAATGTGAACAATAGACCTGAAAGTGTGACTTAGAAAAAAATCTGAAGTGAGTCAGTGAGAAAGGAATAGAGATTTTATTGGTTTAGTGAGGCATAAATCTAAGTATAAATTATAGTTAGACGAGTTTTGATATGAGATTGATTTTATGATGAAATTTATGGATACATACCTGGGATTATTATGAACATGCATTGTACATATTCATTTCATACATGTGCATTATTGAATGCTTATGATTGTGCAAATTGTGATATTGTGTATATTATTTGTGATAGAGGAGCAACTGGAATATCACCCTCCAGACGCTGTCGGATCTTTCAGGCATTAGCTTCGGGAGCAACTTATGAGTAACCTAGATGGTCTCACTTAATTACTTCTTTGCTTAAATTATGTTTTGAATGATAATTGCATGTGTTTAATTGTAGATTCTGGACAGAAGGCTCAATGAATGTGATTGTTGATTGAGATATTGAAGTGCTTCTTAAATGTTAATGTGAAGACCTAAGTGTTTTATAATGTGAGTGATTGTGGTACATGCAGTCCATACATGAATGCATAATCAGATAATGGCAATTTTAACCAGAGTAGCCATCGATCAGAGCTAAAAGCTCAAAAGTGATTAAAGGCGTAAAGCTCACTTTGTAAAATGAAACTTGTAACCCCTAAATAGATAAGAGACAGTTATTAATGAACCCAGTATCTAAAATAGATATGAGACAGTTCATGCACTCGTTCACAATAATGTAATAATTGAAAAGTGTCTCATGAGCACCTCATATGCACATTGTTAAGTATATTTGTTGAAATGAAATGCTTATGCCTAAGTGAAAATGTGAAATTTATGTAAAGTGCAATATGTGATTATATGTTATGTGAAATGTTGTGATGCATGAATTGAGTGAACCATCAATGACTGTTACCTCATTGAGTTCGCAAAACTCATCAAAATTGCAACGTTGCCTTTTCAGGACGGAGAGACTACTCTAGCTACTGAGAGGCTCTACCAGCCGTATAGATTGTGATTGGCAAGAGAAGTCATAGCTCAAAGGTCAATTAGCAGGGATTTTTTGACAGATTAGTTAGATTGTGTATATTTTTTTCTCTTTCATGTAGTATTTTTGTATTAGGTTTTGTTGATGTACTTGTAGAAAATGTTGAAAGAGACAATGTAGACTTTCGATTTTGTGAAGTGAAATGACGAAAAGGTTGGTTTTAAAATATTGCAGTTTTTCTATTGATGCTTTATAATTGAATATTGATATAATGCCATGTGAAGTGATTGTAATGATCAAACGTAGCTTACCTTATCATAAGTTATGTACCAAAACGACCTCCAGGCGTCCCGGTGAAAAAGTCATAGTGAATAAGCAAAACTGTTGAAATGTTTCTTGTCTTATAAAACTCATAGTGAATTTATAAAACGCTTTGTTCTCAAATTCTCAGTCAATTTTACGATCTTTTTGCTCAAAACTTATAGTTAACGATGTCCTCACCTCAACATAACAAAGTACACTTAACCATCACTGCAAAACACTCAAATTATGCAACAAACTTGACAATTTAATGATGCAATGCACAAACAAATAGATCGAGGGGTCCCATAGGTACGAAATGGAGAAACTGAAGTTTCACAATGAACAAAATGAGTCCAATTTCAGAGCTCATATGCCACAAGTGGGCAGCTGGGAGAAAGCTCTTGTCGACGTGCACGTGACGAACGAAATGGTTCCTCTCTCACCCAAACAAAAGCACATAATTGTACTTAAATCATTTTATCATATACTCATACTTTCATGCTTTCATATCTTTTCATTCGTACAAAATGCCATGATATGTTTCAAGGTATAACATAAAATGTTTCAAAGCATTTCCATCTTCATTTTGAAATTCATCAAGAAAATTCATATACCAAACATATAAAGATTTGTCAAAAACATTAAAAGCAACATTTATGAAGTAGTTGAAATCATTTTGTTTTCTTGTCTTGGAAAAATACATTAGTAGCTCATAACTCTATTATAAACAATTAACCCACCTTGATTTCCTTGCTTATAAACTTGCTCAAAATATCTCTTTTCTTGTTCCTCTTGCTTTTTTGATCCCCTTGGTTGTTCACCAAATGAAGAGATCTTTAGCTCAAATGGAAGCTCTTGTCTTCCTCTATCTTTTTCTCTTCATGAACCACTTCAGAATCTCTCTCAAAAGCTAAGAAATGAAAAAACCCTATCTCAACTCTCTTCTTTTCTCTCAACCACCGAAATATCTCTTCTTTCTCTCTTGATTTTTTATTTCTCTTCCTCTCTCCCAATTCATGTTTTTTCTTCTTCTTTTTAAACAAGACTACATTTTGGTCTTGTCCTTCCAAAAATACCCCTCCTCTCCTTCGGTCTTCCCATTTTTCCCTTTCTTTTATTTACCTCCTAACTCCTTTAATCTTTTTAAACACCATATTAACTCTAAATTAATTCAAATATTTTCATCTAATTTCAAATCTCTATTTATACCCATCAAATTGATGACTCAATTCTAAAAATAGTGAAACAAATCAATTAATAATAGTTGAAAAAAATTCAGGGTCCAACAATTCTCCCCTCTAAAGAATTTCTTCATCGAAATTCTTACCTAACTGATGGAGGGGCAGGGGTATGCTTCCTTTTGTGCTTCTCCATTTTTCATTTAACTTCATCACTCCAATAATTTTCTTTCTAATGACTTTAGTCAACAAATTCAATCCATTCTTCCATGACTTATTCAGACATCACACTATCTTATTTGTTCCCTCAATATATTTTGGATTACTCACAATTTTTCATTTCCTGTATGGATAACACCAATATCATATCATATCAATATTTCTTAACATACTTATATATATCACATTACGAATCTAAGATATCTTTCTTCAGTAGCACTTCTCATAACTATTTCATACAAACCTATTCATGTCGAGCTTAGCTAATCTTTTTCCTAACTTGAACACACCATGTCATAGTGATACTCTCAAAGATAAATTTAACTTTCACTTAATAATTCACATCAGTGTAGTGTTAGTACACTTAACTCTTATGTCTATCTTACTGTATTTCATGCCTTTGGCGTTGATCCACCTAATTCATTCATCTTTCTTGAATCACTTAATTTCTAATATTGATCAATTTCACCTATCAATAACATCTCTAATTCTGGGCTTCAACCATTTTTTTTAGGCTTTAATCATCACAATGCAAGAGCGAACGACTCTTTCTATCTTCTAACTCCTCAAACAATATTATAATGAAATCACCATGATAATGATTATGATGCTTAAATTCAAATAGAACTATACATGGATCTCATGTTCCTATGAACTTCAAACTATAAGCCTTAAGCAGATCTTTGATAGTTAAGACCGTCGGCAATTTAAACATTCACTCACTTGATTTGGCATTCTTAGTCGCTAAATGATCTTTCGACGTATTCTTATTAGGATGTATAACTTACGTTACCATTTGTACTTTTCTAACAATCTCTTTGCTTAATCATCTTTATCGATACATATACTTATTATTTCAATCATAACGTATCATTCTTCCTATTTGATCCCAAAATTCAGACTTGTTTTCAATCTCCCAATAAGATTCACAATTTCTGAATCCTCAATTTAGGCTTGGTTAATCCTTTCATGTGAAACTGGTCGTCACCTCAATATCGAATTTCATTGATCATTCTTAATATAAACTATCTGATCTGTTTAACCTAATTCAATAAAATTCTTCTTTGAAAGAAAATTTTTTGCTACCATCATCTATACTGTTCATGCAATCTTTATCAATCATCTGTTATCATCATCACATTATCAGCTATCCTTAACACCTCAGGAGGACCGATTTCTATCATTCTTACAAGGTCATAATGTTAAAATCACCAAAACTCAATAAAGTAATGAACATAATTACTGTTGTATATGCTTAGATGTGCATCATCAAATCATCCCATTTTTTCCACATATTTATCTCCATCAATTCACAAATTTATATCT
>JANIHY010000006.1:53580081-53593153 GCA_027479065.1 Erythroxylum brevipes | reverse complement strand
ATAGTTAAATGTTGTTACATTTTATTAAAAAACCTACGTCTTAGAGGAAAAGCAATTTTATGATCTGAAAGCAATTGGTGCTTAATGCTTTTTCAGGTGAAGTGTTAGGTGAGGTGTTGGGCAAAACACACGTCATCCTCTTCGCTGCGCGTGGCTTCCATCGAGAACCTATCTTCTTGGTATTTTTTTTAAATTTTAATTATCTTTTCTTTTCTGAAAAGTTAAAGAAATATTATTTAAATACATTGGAATAAAGTGGTCGTAAAACCTCACCTTTTCTTCATTAAATTGGAATGCGTTTAATAAAATTAAGCTTCGGTGCATCTTGCTTGCTTCCACTACCAAATTTCGAATCTTACATCAATGTTTGGTTAGGGATTTAGCATGTTTCAAGCATCTTCGATCAACGTTTTCCACTTGCTGTAGCTGTAAGCCCTAACTTGAATGCCTTGGTCTTCGTATAGCTTTTTACCATTATTTTCAGAAAGTTCGTTTGATGGTTTGCCTTTTTTTTTTTTTTTAATTTGTCACGAGACCTGATACTATGTATATTGGTATTCTTTTAGGGTAATCTCATTGCTAGAATGATTAGCTTGTCTGGTTTAGCAAGTTGGAGACTGTACTAAGAGGATCATTTGTTAGTTATTTTTTATTCTTAATGTTCTGCTTCGCTGCTATCTCTTTCACGTTGTTTCTTGATGTGCTTTTCAAGATGGTTGGTGCATTATGAACCGAGTTTTTACTCTTGTGTGCTTAAGACATTTATTTGACAAACATGGTGTAACATTATGGTACTGTGAATGTGGTTTATTGTAATTTAAGTTCTGGGTTTTTGTTTTGGACTTGTGACAGGTGTTGGACACATTGTCTTTCCATTTTGTTGTGAGCTATTGGAGGAGGATTAACGATTTCATGGAGTATTGTCTCGGGTTCATCTTTTGTTTCCTTTTGAATCATTATTGGGATTGAAGTCAACTTTCAATGTTGTCAGTTACCCGTGAATATATGTTTGGTAGCTGGTTTTGTGGAATGAGTACTGTGATTTAAATGTTACGTTGTGATCCGGTAATTTATGCTTCAGCTCAATATTTATCTCAGTGGATGTACATTCAGAACGGTTTGACCGTTACTTGGTAGCTCTCTTTGTCTGGTTTGCGGTTTGTAGAATGCCAAAGAAGACATCTTGAAGAATGGATGATTATAGAGATTTTGAGATGTTGATTCCTAGTTGGAGCAGCATGAATTCATCTGATTCTCATCTCTTTATATTATCTTGTTTTATTGCTGCTTTAGTTGGCATTTTGACTATAGCTTACACAGCTTTTCAATGGAGGAGAAACATAAACTTGAGTTGGATGAAAGCTGTAGCCAGATCAAAGAAAAACCCAAAGGCAAGTGTCAAGGTCCCCATGGCTCCTCATACTTGGGAACTTGAATCCATGTCTCGTGGGAAGAATTTGAATTGTTGTGTATGTTTGAAATCCATGTCTCCTTCTCAAACTCTTGGGCCTATGGTTGCACTGGACAGTTTCATTCACCGGTGTAGCATTTGCAGCGCTGCGGCGCATTTAAGCTGTTCTTCAGGTGCATCCAAGGATTGTAAATGTGTATCTATGTTTGGACATGAGCACGTGATGCACCAATGGGCAGTTCGCTGGACAGAGATAGCAGACCAACTCGACGAAACTACCAGTTGTAGTTATTGTGAAGAACCATGTGGTGGGTCATTTCTTAGTGGTTCCCCCATATGGTGTTGTTTGTGGTGTCAACGACTTGTACATGTTGATTGTCATATTAGTATGTCTTCTGAAACTGGTGATATTTGTGATCTAGGCCCATTTAAAAGGTTGATCTTGTCACCACTGTACGTTAAGGAATTGAATTCAGGTGGATTTTTGAGCTCAATCACGCATGGGGCAAATGAGATTGCTTCTTCAGTGCGTGCAAGTATTAGGAGTCAGAGCAAGAAGTACAAGCACAGTAGTGAAACATCTGTAGACACTGGCCACAGTAGTAGTACCTGTGACATGTTCACTGAAAGTACACTTGACACCCAGCCACTGATAAATGGTTCTCGCAGCACAGAAGAGGGATCTGATGGTACCATAAGCTTGGGTAGTCCATGCCATGATGGAGCTGATGATAAGATGGACTCAAAGCCTATTTTCAAAAGAAGTGGATCAATGAATCAGAAGAATGAGTTAAGAATGAAACAGAGATATGAAATAACAGATTTGCCACCCGAGTCTAGACCCTTGTTAGTTTTCATAAACAAGAAGAGTGGGGCTCAGCGCGGTGGTTCCCTCAGGGAGCGTCTGAACTTTCTACTGAATCCTGTTCAGGTTCAAGTTTTTCCGATCATCAAAATTTCTGAAACTGATTTGAACTTCTTTCCTGGTTTTTTAATTGCACTAATCTTTTTTTTTTTTTTTTGTCTTTCTTCAAATCAGTCAGTTGAAAATTTACTTATTATGTGAAGTAATGAAACTCATATTGCTCTTCAAACTATATTTCTTTGATTGAGCCGCACCCTTTGTATTCTTAAGATGGCTTTGATGGATGTAGGTATTTATGAGTGGGAAGGAGATGGTATATTTCAAGGAACAAACACTTCTACACAGGTTATTTTGTTGAATTTTATCTGATGTATGAAGCATTTTGATCTACTTAAACTTGATCCTTCCAAAATAGCAAATCCTTTATACTTGAATAGAAAAATGGGCAAGCACATCATTACCTAAGCCTAACTAAAAGATAGTATTGAGGTTCATGATGTGGAGTTCTTTGTAAACTTTTTATTTTATGTTTTACATTAAACATCTTCAATTTGGTCTTAACTGGGTAAAAGATTCAGGCGTTGAAACTTTGTCAGTGCTTTGTTTTACATAGACAAGTGAAGTTTTTCAAGTTACATCTGTTTTTCCTTTTCGTCTCTAATTGTGCTTTATCAAGGTTTCTTGATTAAGATAATACAGTCATTAGATGTCTCTAATTTACTTTTGAATGATAAGTGCTGAGATCTTGGTGGTTGAAAATGCCTTATGCTCTTGTGTTGTTTTTCATTAATTTGGTCTCTATTCTGGCACTTCCTCATCTATACTGATTCTATAAATCTTCTTACAGATTTGTGAACTGAGCTCAACACAAGGACCCGAAGTAGGCCTCTACTTATTCAGAAAGGTGCCTCACTTCAGAGTTCTAGTTTGTGGTGGAGATGGAACTGTTGGCTGGGTTCTCAATGCAATAGACAAACAAAACTTTGTTTCTCCTCCACCAGTTGCTATTCTACCAGCTGGAACTGGAAATGATCTTGCCAGGGTACTGGGTTGGGGAGGTGGTTTGAGTTCAGTTGAGAGACAAGGGGGCCTTTGCACAATTTTACATCACATAGAGCATTCTGCAGTAACAATTCTTGACCGGTGGAAGGTTGCAATTATAAATAATCAGGGAAAGCATATTCATTCTCTGAAATTTATGAATAATTATCTAGGTATGTGAATATGAAGATGAAATCAAAGAGTAGGATATTTTGCAGCTGCCAGTTCTATTAATGTTTTTTTCCCTTGTCTAGATTTTAGGTTAAAGGGTTGTATTGCACCTCAAGATTTCACTTTTAAATCTGGCTTCATGAACCAGATTTTTGTGCTTCGAACTTTTGATAGTTGGATTAGTAGTGTTTCTCATGTATCAGTTCCAGGCCTCAAATCTTTTGATGGGTCTAATATTTAATTTCACTTTTAAATCTGGCTTTTTGAATCAGGTTTATGTCTTCTAACTTTTGGTAGTTGGGGTAGCTGGTTTTCTCATGTGTAAGTGCAGTATCAGCAGTCTTAAGCTTTAATTTTTTGATTGGCCGCATATTTGACTAAGTTTTACATATATTAACAAATTTCAATTGCATGTATCAGTGCAATATCAGCACTCCGAAGCTTTAGTTTTTTTATTGGCTCCATATCTGACTAAGTTTTTACATATATTAAAAAATTTTAATTGAATGTTTAAATCTGTCTTCATGTATCACATTTATGTGCTTCTAACTTTTGATGGTTGGGATGTTGGGCTTCTTATTAGCCAATATTAGCACTCCCAAGCCTTATTTTGATTTTGCTCAGATTTGACTGATTCTTACGTATATTTGTAATTTAAGGGGACTTTTCTTTTGCTTCCTGCATGAGCTTTTGCTCACCTTTCCATCAATTTTATAAGGTGATTTTAATGACTTTTTTTTTGGGATGAATGGTAGACTATGCAGAAAAGACCATACTTCCTTTATCATAATGTGCAATTCCATCTGTGTCATGTTTTCATTTCAATCATAACTACTGCTGCAGGAGTTGGTTGTGATGCAAAGGTTGCTTTGGACATTCACAATCTACGCGAGGAGAATCCTGAGAAGTTCTATAACCAGGTTAGTGCAAACTTTGGCTGGAAAAAAGTGTCAACTCTTTTGCCTAATAATTGACAAGAGGGAACTACCTACAATGATGAAGTAGGAGTTGCATAAAAGAAGCCATTTCACACCAAATAATACCTGGATCTTCTTAAGAAAAAATTAGGCATGAATGCAAATGCGTGGAATATTTAGCATGCTTTTATTTGCGTAAGGGATACAATTCCTTTCCTCGTCTATTTAAATTGTTCATCCAAAAGCTAATTATCTCTAGTTCTAGGGGTATAAAGGGACAAAGGATGAGCAATTATTCAGGGAAAAATAGTTTGGTAATGTAGAACACTTGTATGTCTGTTTGCTGATATACATTATGATAAAGTTCTTTTCTACTCAGTTGGATCAAGTTTTTGTTTTTAAGGATTTGTTATGTTCTACTGTAATGTCCAGAAGCATACACATGAATCTAACGTTTACGCGAATCTTTTGTGCTTTCATGCGTTCTCATATGCTAATATAATGCAGAACCAATTACAACCTCTCTATTCATTTCACCTTTTATTTATCTGAGAGTTGGATAAAGAAAACGATGGAAATTGTCCCTGTAATAATCTGATGAGGCAGAGATGGGCGTGGTACTTATAGTTTATATAGGGATTTTGATAAGAAGTTGAAGAGGTTGAGAGTGTCTTATCTTTGGTTGAGAGACAGATGCTTGCTCGAGAAACTTTCCAAGCTACTATATTATCTCTTGTAATTGGATAATTCATACTAAGTGGTGACAGGAGGTGTTGACAAAGCTGCTGGACAGTGTTTTGATGCATGCTCCATTGCTTAGTGTTAAAATTTTGACTAGTGTATTTTTAACGCCATTTTGCTGAAATTATTTTATTGTGACTGCAGTTTATGAACAAAGTCCTTTATGCTAGAGAAGGTGCTAAGAGCATAATGGATAGAACATTTGCAGACTTTCCGTGGCAAGTTAGAGTGGAAGTTGACGGTGTTGAGATAGAGGTCCCTGAGGTGAGTATCACATCAACTGTAGGTAGTGGATGGTATTGATAGGTTTTTTCATATTAAGCCATAAACTGATGTCCATCATATCAACTTTTTTAGTTTTCCTGTTGTAGGACAGATTATCTTATCTTATAAATGTCTTAAAATATTTAATGTCTAATTGTTTTTGAGTGACATGATGATAGTGGCCATGATCTTCCTATAGTAAAATTTTTACTTAAAAATATCAAATTATTCTTATGAGTAGCTTTTTAATTGAAAGTCACACAAGTTTTATCTCGAATACAAACTGATGAATGGTCATCTTGATTGTTCCTTATGGTTGCTTCAATTAGTTCTCAGTGCCTGAAATTATAATAGAACTTCTATAAATTAATAGTATTGGACCGGATAAAATCTAGTAATTAAAGGAGATATTAATTTACTGATAAATTAGTAATTTATAAATTTATAAATTGTCTTTATCATTCAGTAAACATTTGTTTAATCAACCAGAAACTTGTTTTGTTTTCAGCAATACATCATAGCTTTTTATTGCAATATAAAAATTAGAGATGATAAGATCCAACTAAATTTGAATTTTTAAGAAAAGGTTAAGTTAAAATGGGATCATTCTAAGAAAATATCACAATGAGTGATCTATGTATATGTAATTTTATCGAATTATTGATTTATAATATGATTGGTATAATAAAATTATAGAAGCTTTCTAGAAAAGTATTATCTTGTTAATTTATTGAAGATATTAATTTAACCTATTAGGCCAAGTTGGGACCATAAAAAATTATTAGATAATAGAGTTTATAATTTATCAAGTATTGATTTATAAGGTTTATTGTAGATATCCTTGTTGAACTCTACAGGACACAGAGGGTGTACTAGTTGCAAACATTGGAAGCTACATGGCTGGTGTAGACTTGTGGCAGAATGAGGATGATATGTATGATAACTTTAATCCCCAGTCTATGCATGACAAGATACTAGAAGTTGTAAGCATATCCGGAACATGGCACCTTGGGAAACTTCAGGTAGAGGATCGGAAAATATCACTTATCTGTGCAAATATTTGGATTTGTACTATAGTTACACAAACCTTCAAATTGTTTTTCCAGAATACTGAATTATTTTGATGAGATTCTTCTGTAAACTGCTATGTGATATTGATCAATAGTTACAAACCAGAGAGCGTGAGTTTTTACCCCATGAAACCTGCAATTTAGAGACTTATTTTTAGTTATTTTCTCCTTGAAGTCAGCCTTGGCATTTTTAAATGGACAATGTCAGATGGCAGCTGATACCTTAGTTGCTATTCTAAATAGATTGCTTTCTTGGTAGCTAAACAAGGGGAAACAAAAGGGGGGAAAATGTTTTTTTAATTATTCACTACAAGAGAGGCTTGCATGGTTTGCGGTGGGTTGTTGAGTATATTGTTATGTGTGGGGCCATTGTGTGGAAAGTAATGATCTTCTGTGATACATATTAGGTGGGTCTTTCTCGTGCCCGTAGGCTTGCACAGGGGCAGTCAATTAAGATACAGCTCCTTGCAGCGTTGCCTGTACAGATTGATGGTGAACCTTGGTTTCAACGGCCTTGTACTTTAGCTGTATCTCATCATGGGCAGGTACTCCTTCCTCCCTATCTTTCATGGTTTGGAATAATAGTGGCCTTTGTATAAAAATTCCAAAAAGGACCAATTAGTTGAAGATCGTGAATATTGTGTCTTCCTTTGTAAAAATATTTTCTATTACAATGCATTGTTGGATTGTACGACCATATACGAGTATTGTTCATAACTTATATTAGCCATCTTAGTATGGGATATTAGGGTCTTTTATAGGTCCTACTAGCCTGGAATCTAAACCTATTATTTTTCCACTTTTGTCTTATAAACCTATTAAATTGAAACTATAACACCAAATTCTAAAGCCCCAAACCACTGGGATATTGGTACCTGCAATGCTTTATAGAACTGGTATCACTATTTTCATTGGTATGCATTTTGGCACAGAATTGCATCCTTGTGCTGAATGTTCTAGTAAACATGTTGAGGTATGCTGATCTGTATATGATGCCTTCATACCTTGTTTTCTTTTGATGATCTTGTTTTTTCTTGTTTTTTCTTCGTTGTTGTATAAGCTACCAAGAAATCAGGTATATATGCATTCGATTATCCAAATTGTTGCAGTTTATCAGATGCTTTAACGAAACTTGTTTACTTAGGCTTTTATGCTGAAGAGGGCTGCCGAGGAACCACTTGGTCATGCTGCTGCCATAATCACTGATGTTCTCGAGAATGCAGAAACTAATCATGTCATCAATACTTCACAAAAGCGAGCACTTCTTCAGGAAATGGCACTTAGGCTGTCATAGAGGTCACCTGTCTCCACGTTCAGGAATTATGGTTTTCGGCTCCTGCAACTTTTATGTAATGTTGCATTTTATATGTCGCTCGTTGTGCTTCTGCTTCGAATGTCATAAATTTTGGTTGTGAATTTTGATTTTCTCTTGTACTCGATTTGGAAGTTGTAACAAATAGGAGATGCTACCATGTAAAATATCAGCCAAAAGGGGGAATTCTGTTTTACAGGAAATTATGTTATACGAAGATTTCACCGAGGGTACTTTGTTCTGTACCTTATAAATACAAATGATGCTGGTTAGAGTTTCTCTCTCTGTCGTTTTATGTATCAGACAATACATCAGTGGCGATTTCGGTTTACAAGACACGAGGTGATGTATAAATTCTGTCAACTACAACTTTGTTTACACTGAAGAGCAACACGTGTGGAGATAATTGTGCACAATAAGAAATCATTCGAACAAACCAAGTTTATCCCACTAATGTCGAAAGATGCTTAATCTGCCCCCTCCTTGTTCCTTCTCTAACAGTCACTCTCTTCTAATCCATGAAATCTGGGAATTTGCATTTATATGATTGGAGCTGTCGTCCAATGCTTTGTAAGCTAAGCGAACGAAGAAACACTTAGATACATAATGATATCTCAGGTAAAAATAAGGTGCCACAATGATTTAAAGTTAGAGGATGGATAAAATTCTCATGTCAGTAATTTCCAAGGACAGACACATATTAGACATTAGCTAGAAATTAAAACTATGCACTCTTATTTATTTTTATTTAAATTAATATAAGTAGTTGTATAATATGCAATTACTAATTTTCTTATTTTTATTATACATTTATTTCATATATATGCCTTTTGTTTATGTTGGTTCTTTATTAGGGGACATTTAGCAACGATTTTTTTGGTCTAGTCTTATTAATTATTATATACCCTTTTCCTAACTGATTATTTTTACTATTTTTATTTCCGATGTTAATAAATTTTTCAATCAAATAATTAAAGTATAAAAATGATATGTCATGTTGTTTCGATATTACCGTGACAATTATATAAAACAGATATAAATGTCACATCAAGATAGAGTGAGAGTATCACTTCATATTTGTAAAATTATTAATAATATAATGATTTGATTGAAAAAATTATTGATATAATGCTAGTTTTTTGTATAGTTTAAAATATTAAAAATATGTTTAAAATAATAATAAAATTGATTAATCATACAATAGAAAGTTGTTATTATAATGGTGAGTATAAATTATATATTAACTTATCATAAATTCATAGAATAATGTGTACTCTTAATTAATATTGTTAATTAAATAAATAAACACCAAATATTCTGTACACATATCCAATCGTAGAATATCCCAACTATCAATATGGTTCAGTTACTAAGAATTCTAGCTATGATATAAATGCTTTTTAGTTGAATATCTTATTCATTCTTATCTTGTACATTACAAAGTTGATGTGCACCTTAGACCTTACAGATTAATCAACTATCAATATATCACATCCCTTCAATGATATTCACTTTATTAAACAAATTTATTAATCAATTATCAATATATCACATCCCTTCAATGATATTCACTTTATTAAACAACTTTATTACATAGGGTACAAAAATAAAGATGATGCTTTTATCTAAAAAAGGTATGGAATTTAGTGGATAACAACACTAATGAAAATGGATTTATTAGAGACCTTAGAAACATTTAAGAACTTATTTATCTTCCAACAAATTGTGAATAAGGAAAATTTTCCTCAAATTTATTTTTAGAACAAAATTAAAAGAAATTTATGTTTATAACATCAAAAAAGTAAAAATGTTAAACTTCAAAAGAAATTTAAAATTTTTTAAGATAAAAGTGTTTTATTACACTTTTCTTAATATAATTGATGATGTAACTAAATTAAAAATATCAAAATTTTGGGAGCATAAAAAAGTTAAAAATTCTTAAAATTTATCCAAAAAATAAGATTATATTATGATTATAATTGGAGACATGATAATATTATTTTGGTAATGTTGTTTATAATAAGATGAGATACTAGGAGATAAGATTAAGATAAGACAAAACTCTTTTTTTTTTTTTAAGACTTAAAGAGAAACAAAGTAACTTGGAAAGGGAGATAGATGAAAGTGGGAGACAGACTAATTCCCCTATAAAGGTTTTGTTAAAGTTTAAATGATGGGGATAAAAGTTCTGAAAAGATAATTAGTTTTTTATTGTTTACGTATTTGTTTAATACATCCCTTATAATTTCCCTTGGTCTTATGACTTGTAACTATACTTCCTCCACTGAGCAATCATATTTCATTTTCAATGAATACCCTTGTGGTTGCTTTTACTCCTCACCAAACCACTTCCACTTGGTAATGACATCTATATTTTATAGATGTGGACTTGGTAAACATTTGAATTGACACAATAATTTATAAATCAAGTCAATCGGATATTTCGTATTATGCAAATTTTTTACGAAAGACTCAATTGAGAGAGTATAGATAAGAGGATCCGAGCATAGGACCTTTTGATTCTATACCCCTCAACTCGACCATAAAATTTCATGTTCACGAGTATGAGTCATAAAAATAGTCTTTTTATAAAATACAAAAGAAAAATTATATATAATTAATGACCCTATACCGACTTTCACAAAACGACGGATTAAAAAAAACATTAATCCACACTAAATGCTGGAATAAAATTGAAAGGAAGAAATATTTTGTTAATAAAAATAAATACTTCTTTACGTAGAAAAAGAAAATGGAAACTTTAGACAAAGATTCGCATACGGCCAAAAGCAATTGCAAGAAAGAAACTTCCAAGAAACAGCCAGTGTCAACTTTTACTTGCAATTTTATCCAACAACAATTGTCTTCGTCTTCCACTTCAACCCTGGAATTCTCCGCCCACAGTTACGCCATGTTGTCAGTCACCGCACCGACACAGCCTCATCTCTACGTTTCTCTAGTCCACTGTAAATTAGGATAACCAAGGATCCAAGTTTTATGCCAAAGCTGAGTTCTTGAATTCACGGTATTGACTGCATTAGCTTTTAAACAGGGTTTTATATATGATATCTGTTTACTTTCTTGATTCCGGGTCTTGTTTTAGGGTGAATGCAGTGAGTGCAGATATGGGTCGATGTGATTTTGTATAACCACGGCGTTGTCAGTAGGCAAATTGCGGAATTTTATGATACCTGAAGAAATGCTGTTTAGTTTTGGATTTAATAGCAGAAATGACAATGGTTTTGTTTTCCAAGTTCGACTAGACTTAGAAGTTTTCACCCCATTATGGGAAATGATTTGATATTTTAGTCATCCAGTGTTTTTATTTTCCTGCAGGTTTCTTGCTTAGAATCTAGCAATAAAAACCACATCTTTGAACATATATATTTTTATTTTTTTTTTGATCAATGAACATATATTTCTTATTCCTTTGTTTTACGTCACGTCTGCTCGTGAACTGTTTGCTTTACCCTCTGTGGCTATTTCCAATGTTACCTTCTCAAACATCAATGGGTTTAAACAAGGCCTTTCATTTGCGGATGTGCAAACTGTCAACTAGGTGGTTTTTGTCTTGTCCTCTTCTCAACTGATGATCTTCTTCCACTCCGTTTCTTATACTAAAAGATAAGATTTATTGTTAATAGGACATTCTGCGTGTTTTGCGTTGGGATTCCGCGGTATTGTCCTTTCTTTTGCTTGCATAGCCATACTGAATTTTGACCATATACATTGAATATTGCAGTCTTTTGTAGATTGTAATTGATGGGTGGGATACTTACAAAACGAGCTAGCCCACAACAGCCTTCTAGTTCATATCCATGGAGTCAGCGTAGCTATTCGCCATCACCATATGATCAACCTAGCCATGAGCACGTGCCTCACCAATATTATGCACCTCCATTCAAAAGCCATGCTGATCAACCAGCGAATTCAAGGAGGTTGGACAGGAAGTTCAGAAAAATAAACGATGATTACAGTAGCTTGGACCAGGTGACTTCCTAGTTCATAGTAAAACAGGGTAGTGTAGTTGCAGACAACCAAGTTATATAATAGATGATAGAATTGTAAACAATAAAAGTGTATGCTATCTTGGTTGCAAAGTGAGAAAAAAAAAATCTGCTGAAAAATTGTTCTAGTGTTTGCTTAAACGGGTTGTCATTATATTTTAGGAAACGTTCAAACTCTTGGTATACCAAAGGTTGGAAGGCTTCCGTCTAATAAACTTCCTCTCCTTTTGTGTTGTCTTGAATTGTCAACTGGAGTAGTGAGATTACTGTCAAACCATGATATTGCACATTCTGTAAACCAACCGATGTTTAAATTATAGTATGTCTCCTACTCCTTAATAAGATATTAAATGAGGTTATTGCACACTTATATATATATATATATGCAGGTTACTGGAGCATTAGCAAGTGCAGGTCTGGTGTTTTCAAATCTGATTGTTGGAATTGATTTCACAAAGAGCAATGAGTGGACTGTAGGAAAATCCCGGGAGGTACATCACATGTACCAGGTGCGGAAAACAAAAATTTTTGTCACCGGAACCTTCCCGAAGGCCAGGATCTATGTGTCGGTATGAAGACTCAAACCAGAATAGCCAATAGAGACTATCTCTAAAGATATCCACGCAGAGATCAGAAAACCTAACCGGGACAAACCCCTTTGACCCGGGAATAGCTAGAACAAAGTAAAGGCTGCTAGACCCTACCTCTGTCCTTGGAGAGCTTGGATCAACGTTGGAAAGCTTGAATAAAAGCTTGAAGATGAAACCTTGGAGAAGATGAAGAGTCGTAGGTCTTGGAGAGGAAGCTTGAAAAACACCTTTTTCACTTATCCTCTCACTTGTCCAACGATCATCAATCCCACTTCTTACAACCTTTAACATGTTAAAGGCTCTTTATATATGATCCACGATAATCATCCTTCCTTTAACATTTTGTCTTTTAGCATTTAAAGCCATTAAAGCTACTTTTGACAAAGCTAAAGACATTAAATGAAAGTGATGACAAAGCTTCTTTCCTTGCTTCCACGTAAATGCATATATTAATTAATTAATTAATTAATTATATATAAATAAATGCTGAAGTAGTCCAGTCACACTGGGGTCGGTCCTACCGACCTACCGGGTCCCGGTATGGGAGAACCCCCGGAAACCCTTTTCAGCAATATCGATGTCGCGATCACATCGGGACATATCCCAATCTCATCGGGATCCGTTTAATCCTTTTGCTCTCCAGATATTGGATCACTATCCAAAACTATTTTACAGATTTCCGA
>JANIHY010000006.1:53547822-53566745 GCA_027479065.1 Erythroxylum brevipes | reverse complement strand
TGCATATACCGAAATTCCATGTACACAATTGATACTGTGTATCAATCCTATTATGCATGAACAGTACTAATTATTCCCTAGCAATCCCATCCTACGACAAATTTCCTATTTTGCCCTTCCAGGAGGGGGTGGGATGTTACAAGGTCAATCTACATGTATACATGATATGCATGTCACTTAATGCAATCAATCAAATGCACACAATGAATCACATATCAAACAATCCTATATGCATTATAAGTCGAGGACACACTAACTTAAAGCTCTGATACCAAACATGTTGAGCTAGGGTCCCGGATCCCCGAATCCCAATGCGACCCCTCGGGCTGCTCCAACGATGAGCTCCCAAACACAACGGACCCGATCCCAACATTTATACATAATTGCGATTCACATTACATACATACATACTAATTAAACACCCCATAAACTAAGGGGCTTCATGCCATTACAAAAGACATCATGCCATTCCAATCTAAAGAATTTAAAACAAATGTTCCTATCCATACATAATACAGAAATAAGTTTAAACCAAAGTATATGAAAATGCTCCATGATAATATGCTAGGAGGGCCAACAAAATACGAACTTAAGACAAAAGCTCCTAACAAGCTTGAAGTTTCCGATGCCTCGCAAGATCAATGATCGTCCTGTTCTGCATCTCAGGAGGGGAAAGTAATGGGTTGAGCTACACAGCTCAGTGACTAATATAATTATAGCCATCGGCAATTAGCACAAATTCAGACATATGTACGTATATTATATATATATATATATATATATATGCAACAGTTCTAGCAATCACATGCTCATTAAATAATACACGCATTCATCGTAATTTATTCATACCAACATGTCACAATTATGCTTCATAACAACAGTTCAAATATGCAATGCACAACACATGGCTCGAGGGTTCCATAGAAACAAAAGGGAGAAACCGAAGTTTACACTCTGAACAAAATGAGTCCATTCGAAGCTCATAAGCCACAAGCGGGCAGCCAGGAGAAGGCTCTTGTCTACGTGCACGTGACGAATGAAATGGTTCCACTCTCGCCCAAACAAAGCATATAATCATACTCACAATTATTTTATCAAATAGTATGCTTTCATACGTTTCATTTATTCAAAATGCCATGACCAAAGTCGAGGCATAACATGCTCAGAATCGAAATCAATTTTCATATCAAGATCATGTTTTACCATACATAGCATATAACATATATCCACACATAGGCAAGAATTTGCCTAATCACACAACAACTATAAGTATATTACCCACCTAAAATCGCTTGAGTATCCAACTCACTGTTGTCCTTCCTCTTGCAATTGAATCGGGTCAGCTTGGTTTCCTATAACAAACCAAGTTTTCATTCAATCAATTATCCAAAAAAATACTCAAAAAGCTTGAAAAATCCAAAATAAAGCACTAAAAGTCTCCATTGAACTTCCGCCTGAATTCCCGAAGCCTAAGAGGCTAAATCCAAACTTCCCTTCTTCATACAACTTGTAGCCTTTTATTTCTAGCTCATAACGAATCTGAAATCACCTCAATTATACATCTACACCAAAAGATATGCTCAAACTAGAAAAAAATTCTCTTTGCTGGAAATAGGGGCTCGCCGCGGCGAACGGGCCTCTCACTCGAACGTCGCGACATTGCCTCACACGCACGTCTCGACGTCGCCTTACACGCACGTCACGACATTGCCTTCCTCGCAAGTCGCGACGTGCGGGTCGGGAGGACGACTTCGAAACCCGATTTCTAGCATTTTCCAACTTCAATCCTTTCCCTTTACCAAATGCAACACATCTAAACATTAGATCAAGACTTAAACTACATTTGTAACCCAGATTAAGCTTCCAATCCATCATAAACTCAATAACTCAAAGAAATCTATACATTTATGCCCTAAAATCCTAAAACCTTCGATTCTCACACATTCAACCTATCCTTAGGTTTAATCCAACCGAAATAAGGTTAAACAAAGAGAAACTTACCCGGAAATCGCTTCAAACTGGCGAAAATCCTCCAGGATTGAAATCTCTCTTCTCTTCTCTTCTCTTCTCTCCTCTACAACGACACTTCTCCTTCTTTTGTTCTTCTCTTCTTTCTTTTTCTTCTTCTATTTCCCTAACTCTTCTTAAGTCTAAAGACTAACTTACCCCTCCTAGACAAGACTAAATCATTTCACCTCAAGCAATCTTCCCAAAATGCCCTCATAAACTTTTATCCTATAATTCTCATTAAAACCTCATTAAGCTCAATTAAACCTCAATTATCCACTAATATTCCCAATTTAATCAAATTAAGGCATAAACACACGATTAACGCAATTCATGCTTAATGACATCATTAAAAAAAAATCGGCCCTAACAAGGAAAGCTTGCTTTCCTTTTGAAAAAATATGATAATTAATTATGATAAAAAAAGAAATATAAGTAGTTATACAATTAAAGACAATTTGATCAGTTGTATAAAAAAGACTTGACAATAAACATGTAATTTTTATTTTATTTTTTACACATCTAGTTAGGCCGAATAAAAAATAAAATGTCTATATATGATTTATTTTAGGTATGTGATATGTCTATAGTTTATATGTTTGTAGATGCTAAGTAAGTTATGATTTAGCACTTTTATGGCATGTTTTTATATGGACTTACATGATATTCTCTTTTTTTTTGTTCATTATTTTGTAGTTGATGATTGTAAGGAGATTTCACATATTTAAGCATAACTTTATCTATAATTTTCAGATTGAGATGATTGTAAAGGAATTGGAAAGCTAACTCAGAGGGTTACAACTTTATAGAAGATTAGAACAAAATCGGCACCAAATATAAAGCATACTTACAGACTTGTGATAAATTACACTTAAAAACTTCTAAAATAAGACCGATGTCGGTCTTAAGTGTAACATGCGTTCTCATAACAAATTCTTCAAAAACATGTGGAACTATAAGTTAAATTATTTTATAACTCTTTTATGTAAGCCTAGCCTATAATACTCTCATTCAGGGTCTTTGTAGGGGATTTTGGAGGCTTGTGGCAAACTCCTTTGTCAATAAGTTTTTACTTTAAAGTTTTTTTTACATTAAGGAGGGGTTTAGAAAAAAAAAATTTAAGGGACCCATAACAACTCTTCTAGTTCTTTCCTTTCTTTCTTTTCTTTATATTAAAATTGTTTTTGTTTTTGTTTTTGTTTTCTTTTCATTATGTTTATTAGTTAAAACACAAGTTAAGGTTAAGGATGTAATTTATTATGGATCTTTTAACTATTAATATATAATTTGATTATTTGTTTGGTTGAATTTATTATTATTTTTCTTAATCTTGGATTTATATCTGATCACTATAGATTCAATTATAGGGATTGTATGAAGGACTGATAGGTGAAGTGTGATCTGTGTACTAGAAAGTACCAAAGAATGATAGTATCCTAAACTTTAGTGATAAACTAAATATATTAATTATGCTTATTGAATTTGATTAGGTTGAATTATGCATCAACAAATGATAGATATCTAATTTAGATATACTTGTATGCCTCGACAGAGGGAATATATACATTAGGTTAATTATTATTTCAACTTATATAATCAAGTATGATGAAAATTAAAATTCCATATAAGTGAACCACAAATTCCTAATGTTTGTCTTCTTAACTTCCTTACACTTGTTTAATTTTTTGTTTTTATTTGTTTAGCAATTTTACTTATATTCTCAAATCTTATATAGCTAGGTATTTTTGTTTAGCTAGGATTAATTTATATATAGTAATATATTTCCTTATGCAATCAATATTTTAAATTGCTTAACTTTTAATAACTTGCTATAATTGATTTTGTACAATTGCAAACTCATTCAATTAGTGTGTCACGTTGATTTTTCATTAAAAAAGATTTATATAAGTACTTCATTAAGTCAAAATATTAAGATGAAAGACTATAAAAGCCTATAACAAAGAACTTTTACGTTGGAAGGAAAAAATCTTTTAAAGGGCTAAAAGCATGATTATCTCATTTTATAAATATCCAGACAATTGTAGGTTATAGGTTTAATTCCTTACAAGCATCCACAAAAGTAACAAATCTAGTAATGTTACTGTGCACATCAAAGTAAAGATTGAATTGCATTTCTAACTCCAACTTAAGCAACTAAATGCATAATATGATAGATGCAAAAAACTTTAGACAACTTCCCCAACATGTCTTAATAAATTGTTTTGAAATTTTAAATATTTCTTCTATCAGTTCTTTTGACCTCTGGTAGCTTTTATAGAAAAACTAGTTTGAATGCATGGGCATTCTCTCTTAAAATTCTTGAATTCATTTGTTACCAACCTTAGGATTACTTTGAAAAGTTTCACAATGAGTCCTTAATTTTAAAGCTTTTGTTTCTTGATTCAAGTACTTATAAGTATTCCTTGAATTGAAGAACTTGTGCATCATATTTTGCTATATAAAGTATGGCATCCAGTTAAGTAAATATTGATGGAATGGCTTTCTAAATATGGTGCAAGAAGGACTCATTATTAACCAATTTGTTTTGGTAGCCATGGAATTTCTTGATTTTTTATTGATCTTCTTTGGTTAAGGTAATTTTAGTCAGCTTATTATAGGTAATGAGATATAGTCCTCGTTCATCATTCAATGCGTCGAAGAGTTCTTTGCAACAAATTGGCAAAGATTTCAAAATAATTGTTACATTTTGGAATTTTCTACCATCAAGGAGAATCATTTATTTGGGTGAAATGAGTTTAAATTCTTTAGACTGCTCTTATTTCTGTCTTTTTAGGTGATTTGCAATTAGTGGTAACATATCCAAATAGGCTTTTATAAGATAATCATTAAACCTAAACATTAATTTTAATGTAAAAATGTCAAATTATGGGAAAATCTATAGAACAAGACAATAATTCATTTAAATACAACAAAGATACACTATAAATACTTGAAATATCCACCTTCAATTTTGTCCTACACCATAAACTATTCAATATTCTTTCACACCTTATTCTAATGTAATAGCTTAAGTTTTATTTGACCATTCTAAGTTGATGACTCCCCTTGATCACCATCATTTATAGGCCTTTGACGACCTAGAGTTGGTTAACAACATAGGAAACTTACCCACTTTAACCGGTAATAACAACAATGCTTAAATTTTATTTATTGCCACAAAAAAAAGATATTGATGAAGATATTTAATTGAGTTAGAACATTAAGATGAAGAACTATAATAGAAACCTTTTTTGTTGATGGACTTAAATAGGGAAAATCTTAAAGAGGATCAAAATTATGGTTATCTCATTTTATCAAATGTCTATATAATTGACAATTATAGGTTGTGGGTTTTTACTTCTTTACAAACTTCCATTACACTAACAAATTCAGAAATATTACCATAGGTATGAGTTAGAATTTGCATTGCATATCAGCAATTAAGTGGTTCATAAAGAGATGCAAACAATTTTGAACAAATTTATCAATTTTAGGATTTGCATTAGGTAGACGAGGAAGCTTGCTTTCCTTTTGAAAGAAATATGATAATTAATTACCATAAAAAAGAAATATAAGTAGTTATAAATAAGTGAAGACAATTTTGATCACTTGTATATAAAAGATTTGACAATAAACATGTCGTTTTTATTTATTTTTATGTTACTGTACTTATTTTTAAATATAAGCTATTTTCTTGTTAATTTAATTGAAGTCGTTAGTCCAAATTCAAATAGATGCCTTAATTACTCTTTTCTATAAAATATATTTTTAAGAAAAATAATTAAGATATTATATTCTATAAAATATCTTTTTCAGAATAATAATTTAGATATTATAATAAAGAAAGTCTAAGGGGGCGTTTGGTTTGAGGGTTTAGGAACGAAAGAATAAAATAATTATAAAAAACAGTGTTTGCTTTGGGGTTTTCAATTCCAGGGGAATGGATTTATCCCATTAAATTTGGAAATTTACTAAACTCACCAAGGGGGTGGGTACAAGTTTTCATTCTGATCTAAGTTTTTATCACGTTTATTTTTTACTTTTTTATCTCCAACCTTTGCCCTACCATCCTCTTTACTTCCTTGTCGCCTCTCAATTCTTTACGATCTCCCATCCTGCCTTATCGCGTCTCATCAACGAAGAAATTTTTTGTTCTGCGCCTTTAGGTATATTTTCTGAAATCCCTCGTTTTAATTTGATGTTAAATGAACTGGATAGAACCTGGTTTCATCTCATTATAAATGGGGCTTTTGCTCCTTTTTTTTATATTCTCATTTTATGATTTAATCAAGAGAATAACCAATCTGTTATATGGTTTGATGATATGAAAGTGCATATGGTTATAGATTGAACGAGAATCATAAAACCAATCTGCTTCTTTTTTTCCCTTATAATTATTATTTTGTGATTTAATTTGATTTTTCATATTAAGTTTTAACTCTTAATAAAAAGAAAAAACACATAGTGAATCATCTTCTACGTTGGTGTTTGTTTATTTATTTTGTAAAGCTCTTAATGGCTTTCAAGAACAACAAAACCTAATCACTTTTTACAGTTTTTAACCTTTGTATAAGGACGCAAGCCCTTCATCTTTATCCAACGTCGGTTTAAGGGAGAGCGGTTGTCAGTGAAATAATGTGGAGAAAAAAATTGCATATGAGAAGCAATGGTTTGATAGTTACTGTCAGGTGAACTATTCATACTTATTCTCTTTAATCAAATCGATGGACATGTGGCCTTATAGAATGTAAAAGTATACTGATTGAAGTTCTATTTTCTGTTTTTCTATTTTTTTTAGACACATAAAGAAGCAAAAGGAATGTGGGAATTTAAATTCTCATACTTAAATCAACTTGAATTAGTTTATGGAAGAGATAGAGCTACTGGGATGAACGTTTAGGGATATGTGGATGTTGTTTGAAATATGAAAAATGATCAAAATACAATAAGTGGTGGTGAGTATGTTGGTGAATATGATTTATTATCTGATGAAGAAAACAATGATGTGTGTTTGGATTCGCAAGCAACTCCAACTTACACAAGCAACACAAATGTGAGAAATGTGAGTGCAAAGCAGAAACAACCATCAAGCAACAGTGGAGGGAATATAGCAAAAAGGAAGAAAATGTCGTCAATTTCAGCTTCCTTAGATGTCAGCGCACAACTGCGAGAAATCAATTATGGTTTTCGTACTTTTGTGGAAGGCTTTAATAGCAATTTCGCAACCATAGCAAATGCTATTGCAGATGAAAATTTATGTGACAAAGCTGCTTCCGAAAAAATGAAAGACGTGGTTGAAGAGTTAATGAAAATTGGCCTTCCAAATGGTGATGTCTTTAAAGCATCTAACATTTTCAGCTCAAATAAAGACAAGATTGATGTGTTCCTTAGCCTTCCCGTTGACATGCGAAGGCTTTAGGTCTTAAGTTTATTTTGATGTTGTTTTGATGCTTTATGTTTTAGGTACTATGAAAAATTTTGCTTTATGTTTTGATGCTTTATGTTTTAAAGTTTATTTTGATGTTGTTTTGATGCTTTATGTTTTAGATACTATGAGAAATCTTGCTTTATGTTTTGATACTTTATGTTTTAAGTTATTTTGATGTTGTTTTATGCTTTATATTCCATTTTAAATATGATATGAAAAATGATATTATATTATCTTTCATTCCCATTAATGCAACAAACCAAACAACATTATTGATATTAATACAGAAACCTAAGTTACAAACCAAACATCATTTTTCAATTTTTCATACCCATTCCCATCCCCTTCTACTATTATACCCATACCCATACCCAACTCCGTGCTCAAACCAAACGCCCCTTGAAGCTCACGAATCTTCAATCTACCTCATCTTGTGCAAACTCTTCATAGGTCAACTGATTTTACATGCATAACTTGTTAAAGCTACCTATATTTAGACTATTAAATTAATTAATTAGGGATGCGACGCGTTCCTCAATTTGTGTACTCATGTGATGACTACGAGGTAATGCTCCGTCATGATTCGTTCAAGGTTTAAGTCTACGAGAAATTGAGTTATGGGAAGGTAATTTTGTTGAATTCTCATCAATTATTTAATTTGGAGTAGTTAAAAGCCAAAAAGAAGGTGATGATTGGGAGGAGAGAATTAGGGGTCGTACTGATATGAGACCTTTTAGGCCTCATTCTATCAGCTTTGACTAGTTGTTCTATAAGGATGATTTCGTTTCAAGTATACTAGAACATGCCAATAGTGTTGCATTGAATCCAACTAGGGTCTGGAATTGGTCACTCTAAATCTTACAGGCTGTTTAATTTGGATGTGTTTGAGACTTTGAGTACTTGCATGAATCACTATTTGGTCTTTACGGGACCATAACATTGATGATATCTCATGGAAAGAGTAGAAAAGTTTGTGGATTTTTTTAAAAAAATCAACTAGGACATTCATTAGCATAATGTCCTTTCTACTTACAATAGTAATACTGACATTCAGTCATCTTCCTATTTTTTTCTTCTATTTCTCTTCATATATTTTTTAGGTTTAAATCCCTCTTTTCTTTTACAATATTTAGCTTTTTGTCTTTTAAAATATCCCTTTTTTTAAGTATTTTGTCTTTTTATAGTTCTTTTTTTTAATATTTTTACAATAATAAGGACTATCACATCCAATCATAGTAGACATTTTAAAATCATAGCAGCATAAAGAATTTTTTTCCCTGTATTTTTCTTAAGTAATATCACTTCATCACATCATTTACTTAATTTATCTTTTAAGAAAGAAATTCTTTTTCCTAATATATCTACAAGTCATGGGTTATAAGTTGCCTCTAATTAGCTTCCCCAAGGGATAGGTATCTTTGAATAAAACATTTTTAATTAAATTTATGTATTATCTACTTGATTATAAATATGATAATAGTAATATAGGAAACTACAAATATATCTATTAATCTCACACATGTCATATAGCCGAAGTCTTTGTAAGGCGATAACATATTTTCCTATAGTAGTTATATCTATTAAAATTTTTCCTTCTCCTACAAACTCCAATCGAAATGCTTCGGCAGCCCGAGTTATCAACTTACCTATATCATTATCAGAATTAAATATAGAATCTTAGAGTTTTCATCTAAATGTTTCCTAAATCTAAGTGAACTATTTAATAGCATTTTTTCTAAAAGTTGCTTTGTAGTTTCATAATCTATTTTATTAATAGAAACAACAACTCGAAGAGCATTTATCAATTGCTTCTTCTATGTCTTGAATGCAATCAATATCTAAATAGATCCCAAAAGGATTTATAGATTCAGTTCCCATTTTTATCTGCAGGGGTAAATCCATCTTTATCATTAATTACCATATAAGTTTTAGCATATGCTTTATTAGGTATACTAAAACTTTGTGAGAGATATCTAGGAAGATTTTGAGACGTACTAGGAATATCCCAAAAAGTGAATATTCATTAGAGGTTTAAGATAAAATAGCAATCAAAAGAATAAGCATTTATAGGATTAATATTTATAATGAAAACATATCATATCATCAATTGCATCAAAATAAAATGAAATGAGACTTGGTATGCTCTCATTGATTTCACTCTATGCATTTAAAGTGTTTAGAGATTATTAAACTCTCAAATAAAAGCATAGGAAGTTATGTCTGTAAGTTATGCATAAATTAAAGGGTCTTAATAAGGATTATAACATAGCTTAAGTAAAGGTATTGCAAGAAAGAAAATTTTAGGTTTAATAAATTGATGGAACCATACACACTTATACATATAGGTTTTAACTCAAATCAATCCAAATTTTATTTAATTTAAATCACAACATCATTTTTAATATTTAATTTCTTCCTTTTTATAAGAATAAGAAAGAAGAAAAAGGATATTTTTAACTATATTTCTCCCTCATTATATAACGACTGAGAAATCAAAACAATACAACTTGAATCAATACATTTAATTTTCGTAAAAGTGGTTAGAATCTTATGTAAATAAGATTTAGACGATTCTTTTAATTTAGGGGCCCAAAATTAGTAGGGAAATTGATAAAGAGAAGGGTAAAATGGCTTGTAATAAGGTTAATATACAAGAAAAGAAAGGTCAAGACTCAAATCAATTCTCTAGAATTAAAAATAGAAGTAGGCTTTTATGTAAAAAACTGTTATACCTAAGTGCCCCTATCATCTTCATCCATCAATTCACCTTAAATATGGTTTCAAAAATGTATACAAGAGCAAGTTCTAGCATAAACAAGTCATGTTTAACAACACACTACAAAGAAAAATGTATGAGTAACAAATGCAATCAATTGCTCTTAGACTCAAAAACTCACATGGTTATCAAAATACATCGAGTCTTGCACATTTTTATTTAATAAAACTAATGGGATACTTCAAGCAATTTATAGAAAAACACTAATTATGTTCGTCTCTCTCATGCATTATAACTCATATCAAAAATATATCCTAACTTCATTACTATTTGTAAACAAAATTTTTTTATAGTTGTTATAAGGAATAATCAACATAAATGAATTATAGAATTTAAAAAGTCCAAACACAAATCACATATTCCATGAAAGAAAACGAAGGACCTATTTAAAAATGGTGTATGCATAAACTCTCCTTATACCTAAATTCATACATTATCTTCAATGTAGGTAGAAGTCAGCAAAATTAATCAACATAAAGTAAAACATTAGAATACTCCCCTTAGTTGTAAGCATCTAAAACTAAATGCACTACAATGTAGATGGACATGGAGGAGTCGCCCTTATAAATCAGAGCAAAGCATCAAAATTCTTCCCCATTTTTGAAATTTATGTTCCAAACTCCCTCACCAAAGATGATACTCATGTCAGGTTAGTGATGCTGGAAGATACGGAGGTTGTTCAACATTTGAATCCTTATATTAATGTGATGGAGAACTTCCTTAAGGGGAATCACATGACATAAGTCGAAATTGGCTCTTTTTTTTAACAACCATTGTTTAAAGGTTCCCTCTCACGAGCTACATGCATAGGAGTGTTAACAATATTAAGAAAGTTAAGATTAATATCTAAGTAAGTAATCAAAGGACTAAGACATAAATTCTTATTAGATGATGAAGCAAGGTTAATTTACATAGCTAACCAAGCACCCAAATTAACATAAACCTTATATACCATGCACTAAATAAAGAATGATTCAGCATTAGTACATGTACAAACTATAGGCTTCCTTTTTTAATAATTAAAAGTAAGAATACATTAATACATTGCCAATAAACCCATTCATGTTCTTTAAGACAAGTTCCTTAATTTAAATCAATTTAGATGATTCACAAGCTTGTCGGAAGATAAATGATTTTCAAACTTCTAAAGGATCAAAGTCACAATAGTCCATAATGGATTCCTTATATTGTGTAGTATTGACATATTTATTGATTATAAACCTTAATGCCAAATTGAATTCAAAGATACTTTATTTAAATTCTTTACCTATTAATATATATTCCTCAAAGATGCCTTTAAAGGTCTGACTCAAAACGGTGACAAAACAATCATAGAAAAAGTAATCATAGCCCAATATGAATCACTAATTGGTAGACTTTGAAAACAATCATAGAAAAAGTAAATATCCCTATCCAATATCCAACCATTTCCATGGCTACAATCATCTCACCTTCAGCTCGCCTGAGGGCACGACTCTTCCATAAACTTCAATCAATGGAAATCAACTTGATACAATATTTTCCATGTTGCCTAATTAATCAATTACAAGTGAAACGAGAATTGAGGATCGCCCATGATGAGAAAAGAGAAGGCAAGCCAAGTGCAATACTCTTTTCTCAGGCTGCATTTAACTATTTGTTATTTGCTTGTTACATATCACAAGCCAAAGTCACGGCGTTGTATTAAAATATGAACTCTGCATCAGAAACTTCAAGTTCCTTATGTGCACCAATGGGGTTGACACCTGCCCGGAATCCATTTCCTTCAATATACCTGCATTTTGGCACTCAACTTTACAGAATGCTCTATTTATTCCAATATATTTCTACTTATTCTAAAGGAACTCACATTTCTTTCAAGTAAGGATGCTTGTAGAATACATCTAGAATCCTTCCCGTGAATTGATTATGATCCAGGTACCTTAAAAAACAACATTCAAGAGATGGTCAGCATCTATATATGCATTTAGCATGTGTTACATGTAAACATGCTATCAGAAATGATCAAAAAAAGAATTTGGATTCATCAGTTTGTCAATGATTACAAAAGTAAACAACAAAAACCCAATGAACAGAGAAATTATATCTCTCAACCTTAAATGTAATTGTCATAAAAGACAATTATGCTAAAGTGATTCAAATCCATTCAGAAATTAACGACTCACAAGTAAGTCAGTCTAGGAATGAAGGCAAGTGCAGCTGGTATCGCTCCAGACATCTTGTTGTAAGACAAATACCTACAGATAAAGCGCAAAACTTGGCATATCTACACTGAAACAACAAACCAGAAAAAGTATAAAAGATAGCGATGGACACATCATCTGAAAACACTTACAAAATTTCCAAGTTTGTCAAGTTTGCAAGCTGTGATGGAACTCCTCCGGTCAAATAGTTGTTATTCAAATATCTATGGGTTAAAACATTGAGATAAAATAGTTAAAGCTCTTTGATACAGGACCGCATGTTATCTAGCATATATATAAGGACTTAACAACTCAACTTACAGGTTCCTTAAGGCTGGAAAGCATCCTTCTAGACGGATAAGTTCTCTGATTGTGCCCACCAAATGATTGCTGCCAACATCACTACAAGGAAATAATAAATTTATATCGGTAAATAAAATTATGGATCTAAATACAATCCAAATGCAAGACTCAAAGAAAGTCGTTACGAAGAATTAATGTTATTGGAACAACAAATATGAAACAGAAATGGAAGGAAAAACAAGATTGTATGGAAATGGTGAGATAGATGAAATAAACATTTCTAGTCAATTTTTAAGATCAACAATTTACTCTACAATATTTTCCTCATTCTCATAAGTCCCATGTGTTCTTTTTCGTAACCAAGTCAAGTTTAAAGCAATTAAAAGATAGACTATTACAGGTGACGAAGATTCTTCAGAGTTCCCAATTCAGCTGGAATGCGGCCAGTCAAGCGATTTTCTTGGAGGTAAACATAGCGGAGTTCTGGCAGGTTTGCAAGTTCCTTTGGGATTTCACCTTTAAAATTATTGAAACTCAAGTGCCTACACAGTCCAAACAGTTGAGGTTCAGCAATCAAATGCATGAAGAGATGGGAAGGAGAAAAAGAAGGAAGAGAAACTACGGCTAGAAACCAATAAAGTTCAGTATTACTCACAAATGTGTTAGCCTCTTCAAGTCTCCAATCTCTGGAGGAATGATATCTTGTAGTTTATTCCATCTCAAATTTCTGATGTGTCAAAAACCAGAGTGGTCAAGTCATTGTAACAGCGATACAAATTTCCATCAATTGCAGGTATTCCAAAAGACGAAGAAGTTGGTTTAGTTATTAGGACGAGAAGAAACCAAGCACTGAACTTGCTCTCTATCTAACGTTGAATACACATGGCAAGTATTTTTCTTCTAAAGTGTCTGAAGTGGCAAGCAGTAACGAATTATTAACGCTCCACAAGGAGATCTTTTGAAGATGGGAAAATTAATTAGTTATAGTGAACATCATAAGCTGGAGAATTAGCAAGATTTCAAGTGATTGCTTGGTGGCCAGCTCTAGATAAGTTTGAGCCACATTAAACTCTCAATTCAAAGGACATTGTCTCATGGTATTATATAGGCAGGATGATGACCTAATGAATCGGGCTGCAACAATAATGACATCAGAAAAGAAGATAAAAAACAAAAGAAGAGAGAGAAAACATGTGATGTGTGAATGCAAGCATTTGTGAGCTTGTGATGTTCTTCATTAATAATGACTCCAGGGAATTCAGTTAGGAACCATACAGCACTTGAAGCCTTCTCAGTCGGCCAATTTGAGGAGGAATTGGTCCAGTCAGTTTGTTATTATGAAGATCACTGCCATGGTAGCAATACTAAATGAGAAGAATAGAGATTAATGGAGATATAAGCAGCACATATTTTGCTATGTAAGACATAGATTGACAAGAAAGTTGCTTAACATTCAACAGTTGACAAGAAAGTTGCTTAACATTCAACAGTTCGAGAATAAATATAGAACTCACAGTCTTGTCAAATCCAACAAATTGGTAACAGCAATAGGAAAAGGGCCAACAATTGAAACTGCATACACTTCCCTGCAAATGGAAATGATCATGATCACCATAATCTGGTCAAGCTAACTTCTCCATCCTATGTATCAAAATCTTGGTAAGTTGAAATCTAAATTTTTGTAGTTCAATCTGGGAAGAAATGCAGTTCTAGTTACCAAGGGAGTATGTCAACATCCCTTACCATGAATTCAGAACACTAAACTAAGTTCATGCTTAATGTAGATATTACTTGGTACTTACAGCTCTGTGACCACTCTGTAGTCTCCCTGAGTCGAGCACGTGACACCAGACCAAGGAGGTAGATTACCATCTCCACAAGGATCATCCCCAACCCATGAATAGACCACCCTCCAACCCAGTGATGCTTTAATTTCATTCAACGCTTTCACTGCAGTAAAATCAGGAAAAGAACAACATAGAAACCATCTACATCAACATAGAAAAGAACAGCAGGCAGAGAGTCCCCTGATTCAGTAAAACCCAACAAAAGGAACCCACTTATAATACCCAAAGCCCATTAAGTTTGCAAATTTTTCTTTCCCACTGCAGACTACTAAGTACTAAAAAAGAATTGATCTTTACCATCTCTTTTGAGGGTTTTAGAGTGGCCAAGAGCGATAAGAAGAGAGAAAATGCAGAAAGCAAAGAGCGAGCTAGCATTCACCATGAGAGATGTACGGATCCAACCCAAGGCGAAAGAAGCATTACAATGGCTCCTTTAACAAAAGATCCAATTCTGGTTTCTTCGGATCTGGATTGCCCCAATAATTTATTAATTCTTTTACAACAATTTATTTGCAGAAGAGTTTCAATGAGTAAACTGTCACAGTATCTTTCAATGTCGGTTTAGTTTCGGTTGTATAACTTGTAAGAAATATTTTTAGCTCCATGATAAATGTTTTTGGGCGACATCAAGGTGTTTTCAATAGTCGACTTTTGGCTCCGGTCGGACCTTAATTAATTTCAGGTTCAATTTTTTAAAGAAAAATAATATTATTTTATTTAAAAGAATTACATTGTTGTCTAATAATTTTAATTTTAAAAAATATTTAAAAAATTTGGGCTAGCCCACTGCCATCCATCCCTGATTCAAATATTCGAGAACATCAAATTTAACATGTAACTATTAACAGATCATCATCACACTCAATTTGAAGTTTCACAATAAAATAGAGTCTAGAGAAATTTAATAGTACACAACCTTACTGTTAATAGATAAAGATTGAATTTAGTCATCTAGCAACAATTTCTTCATTGACCTCTTCATATTTCAGAAAAAAAAATATATTGAATTATTGCTGTTGGATGTTGCATTTTAATTACTTTGTGTATTTAAATTTTTTAAAAATACATTTTATAAATAAAATAATGGTTAAATATTTTTATTTTAGTAAAATAAGATCCTTTAATATAAAAAATTACACATATTAATAGTAACTTAAATGTAAATTTTAAATATATATATAAATAAAATAATACTTACATTAATTGTCAAACCTTATGTAAAATACAATGACCAATTAAACTTTATAGGCAAAGATCTGGGACCAATTTAGGCATTATTCTCTTAGCAAATTTTAAGAACATAGAATTTATGAATTGGAAAATAAAATTCAGCGTTATACATGTAAACCATCTCCACGAAGTGATGTAAGGAAGCTGAGGAATTATCTAAGAACAACTTACCTAGTTTTAATGTAAAAACTAAAGATTACAATGGTCCAGACCGTTAAGATCAAAGTTGTATGTGGTACTGGAGGCCTTTAGCTTTTATCTTAGATGGTCATGGGACAAGAAGGAGAAAATGGAATCACAACTTTTAGGAAACAGTATATATATATAAAGTAATGTGCTTCCGATCCATTTATACAAGAAACTACTTAAACTGAAGAAGAAAGTCATAATGTAAATGTTGACAAGGTAACATAAGCTCACAAGAGCACACTATCAAGCACTGAAATTGCACGATCACGATACATTTGGAAGTCGGCAACAAACTTCCTCTGAGCACCCTCTAATTCTTCCAAATCACCATGAAACATTAATCTGAAATCGAAGCCTCTTTTTTGACATTCAAATTGCAGCTGCAGACTGAGGAGAGTGAACGAATGGAAATGTCTCGAGAAGATCTTAAATTTGTCCATGTTTCTATCTATTTTATAGGGCTCCAACTGATTTACAAGTATTCTCTTTTTGTTCCGACTATCTATGATGGTGTATATCCTGTCCAAGTCTCTAAGACTAGCACATGACTCGCGCATATTGATGATATGATCCATAAATAGCCTAATGTCCACAACTCTGGTGCAGTTGAGAAAATAATCCCTAATGTGTCGATACATTTGGCAGAAGTCATCAGGGTCGCATCGACACAGGAACCTTCTCACATGTTGATAGTGATTTGTATTACCCAAGGTAATCTTACTATTTGTTGGTTGGTTTATCCCAAAATGAGCAATAAAAGCAGATGCTCCAGAAACATAGTTGGTCACCCTTTCACAATGTTTCCGATCTGATAATGGTTCCACAATGCTTTCTTTTTCCTCCTGGAGCAATTGAGAACAGCTCAATAGTATCACCTGCTCGATGCAGAACCAAAAGGCCAACAACCAGTAATTTTAGGTCATTAACAAGAGAGAATATACCCGGGTGCATTTAGCAGCCAAGAACCATTCATGTCAACCATGAAAATATCCATCCTCCAAGTCCATTAGTAAACAAGAAAGCAAAACTAGATCATACATTTTTCAACAAACAAAGAAGAAGAAAGAGATCGAATAGAGTCAACCATTTTTGTTACCTTCGATAACAAATACTCTGCATTTTCATTTCCAACTAGTGCACATCTTGTCAATAGACCATTGTACTGCTGGAATAATTCCAATCGATCAAGCACTTTCAAATCATTAAAAGCGACAGCTTTTAAAACTGCCTCATCATGGACAAGTTTGTTAAAAAATTTGCAGCTGTAAAAAAAACGAGCAGAAACGGCAACCGATTAAGAGAAACATTTTCAAAGAAATTAAATACATAAGTGCACAGATGGGACAGCTATTACCCAACTAACAACTAACAAGATCATTTCAAAAGTAAACAGGGGATACCATATACCAGAAATGAAGGGAAGACAGTAATTCATCCTATCTATGTTGGAAATTTGGAAACAAATCATGTACTGCAACGCCTTTTAGCACTAGAGATGAATAAGTTTCTGATTTGAACTCTGAGAAACTGATTTGCCAAAAAACAAATAAAGAAGGAACAGAACGCTTCTCACGTCGTTGTAAGACGAACTTGCTGCTATTCTCTTATGTTGATAGTTTTATACAATGAACTAATGACAATTATTAGGTTTTTGTTGATGTCCATGCTGTAGACTCAAAGTACTTGTAAACCTAACTGGTTACTCGCACTAACTAAATCCATAGTTGACAAGACGCTAAAAGATAGGATATTTTCCTTTCTCAAAAGAATTTCTTCACCAGAAATAAACGTATCTCCAATTAAACCCTTTTGCTGATTGATTCAATCATACTATAACTTAAGCGTGACCATATCTATGCAAATTTAAGAGTACACACTTCTTTAGAATGTGTTTTTCTCTCCCTCTCCCTTCCCAGAGAGCAAAAGTTACAACAGAGGAAGCCAGGTATCGCCCAGACAGAGCTCCCGAAGCCCATAAATCAAACTGGTATTGAAAGGTCAAAATCTTACACAAGTAATACGCTTGCAAGATTAGCCGCCCCATCAGGGGACTTAGCGACAAGGATCATTATATGTTTCAGAACATCATGGTCCACATCAGTAATCATCATCTGCTTTCTCTTCATGGCTCAATCTGCCAAAGGCAGAAAAAAAAAAAAAACTAAAAAACGACTGAAGTTGAAATAACAAAGCAATTACGAGAACTGAATTGAAGGTGCGAGATGGGGGAGCAAAATACCGGAAATTTTCAGTTCGTAGTCACCGTAAAGATTTGGGCATCCGAGGATTGGAAACTTCACTGAACCCACTAAGCGCAAGCGGCGAGTGAGTTTGTGAAAATGGTTGGATTCAGTCTCATTTTTATTTGTGTAATTAACAAATTGTCCAATGAACTTTAAATTACGTGTACTATTCAAGACTATTGAGTATTGACTAAAATAAAGTAGTTTTGTTATTTTTGTATTTAATTAAGGTAAATTAATGAAAAGAACTTTGTAATAAAAGACGATTTTAGGAGTAAAATTATTTACCATTTAGGACTTATTTGATGAATGGCTATTTTTAAATAGAATGGGAGGTATTTGATTGATTGATTATGTTAAATTGCTAATAATTATATTTAGTAATCTACATATTAAGTTGACAAATTGAACGCAATTTGTTTTTTAAAAAATCCCATTTTGCTCTAACGGTAAAAAAAATTAAGGGATAAAAAGAAGATTGTGTTCGAAAGTTATTACAAATTATTCAAGCTATTGGTTTTTGTTATTAGTTTCTCTTAATCAAATATTAGTATCCTAAACTTCACTGATACACCGTTAAGAGAGAAGACATAGGTTGGTGATAAATAAGTTAATATATTAGAAATGTGTACTTCAACTTAATGAATACCGAGAAAAAAAAAAGCAGTAATAGTAGTAATGATAATACATGTTCTATATTTTTATTATAATTATAAA
>JANIHY010000006.1:53536484-53547117 GCA_027479065.1 Erythroxylum brevipes | reverse complement strand
AACATAAAGAGTATATTTTTACAACGCTCCAAATCAAAATTACTTTGATAATAATAAATCAAGATTTTGATTTATATGTATTAAAAATCATAAAATTGAAATAATAAAAATCACAATGTCTAATACAAAAATAATATACATTTTTCACAATTTAGAACTGGAATAAAGATTGACATAACCAAAGTTTCAAATTGTCTTTACGAGAACTCCACAACATTAAAAGCTCCATTTTCATATCATTTGTATTATTATCATCTTATAAAAAAATAAAATATGAAAGTGGAGATTTTAAAGTTGTTTTCTCTTATAAAATATTAATATTTTATTATATTTAACCATAAATATTAAAAAAAAATAAAGTTAATAAAAAACGAGTAGAATATGAATATCTATCATTCGGGTTATCATTAGATCAATATTCAAATCCATATCTACATCTATTTTTCAACATTCATTTAAAATTTATTTTTTAACTTCTATATCTATTTTTTCGAATTGAGTATTGCACATATTAATTGGGTCGAAAACTCAGTGCTATCCCTAATTAGAAGGCTTAATCCGACGGCCTGGAAGTGGGACGGGGACTGGCACAAGCTTAGGTAATAGGTAGGTTTATTATTTAAAGCATTTAAGTCTTAATCACCCAATCTAATTCCTTAATTTTCGTGCGAAACTAGAGAAGGTCAGAAATTAGATTTCAGATACAAACAACACACGCCACATTCGAGGAAAACGAAAAACAACAAAAAAAATGAATACAGTATATAGAAGAACACGCCTCTGATTCTGAAACTGAAATATCTGTACCTTTTTCTATTTTTCCATTATTCAAAGTAGAGCCAAAGTGATCCTTCATTTTAACTCCTCACAGGCCCTCCTCCCAAGCCTCTCTCTTTTTCTTAGGAGAGAGAGAGAGAGAGAGAGTTAGGAGGAGATAGCTATAGCTATAGCTATTTATTCTTTTGACTTTACCTACCCAGTTGGATTTTTTAGGACTTCAAGTGAATAAAAGTCATCGTCATCAAATATAAAGAATTTCTGATACAAAGATTTCATCTTTTTGATCTGGGGTGGAGAGGAAGATTAAAGAGCTGAAGGGGGCGTGAAGAAGGAAAAATGGGTTGCTGTGCTAGCCAAAACGCCGATTCCAAAGCGAGTAGAATGGCACGCTGGCGATCAACCGGCATTGTTGCCATGCGTGACGCTAAATTGAAGGCATCATTCTCTTTGTCTTCTCTATGAATTTTTTTTTCTTTTTAACTCTGTTTTGTTCGTTTCTGGATATGATTGCTTTTGGATGAGATTTATTGAAGAGAATGGAAATTCTCATAACCAATTTTTGGTTTATTCTGTTGGAGAATTATTTGTAATTTATATCTGGTATGTTAATTTTGATACGTAGTTGTGAAGGATTGAGATCGATTTAATGGCAGTAGTTTTCTTGCACTTTTTGTCACAAATCATTGTTTTCTTTCTTCTAAATTAACGCTTAATACGGGTTAGTAATCAGCTGTTGGAATATATTTGTCCCTGAAGGGCATGCAAATTCTGTAACACATACATTAAGATTGTGAATATTACACGTGCATTCTGGTACTTGAAGTAAGACTGACAATTAGCTACTGTAAAATTGAAAACCACTTCCTTTACATTGTTTTGGTAGGAATGGTTGTCAGAAAATCCGTTGGATACATATCTTACGCAAAAAACTGAATGATGTTATGAGTGATCTTTTTCAGTATAGGACACGCAAGAATTCATGCAAAGCTATTTTTCTGATGGGAGTTTTTTTAATTCTCACATCCCTTAGGATCAGTCTCAACAATCTTATCTGTCTTGATTGATGTAATCAAATTATTTCCAAAAAATTTGAAGATTTTTGGTTTAGTGCCAAAGAATGCTGCAGTTTAGAATCATATTAACTTCCCAAAAGAAAGCAGTAGATGTGTTTTATTTGTTTATATTTATAGTTTTTGATGAACAGACTTTTCCCATTGAGGTTCTTGATCTTGACAGAGCTGTACGCACCCTCGATTTAACACAAAATAAATTAGGTAATTTGTTATCTGCTTTCTTCAGTTGAGTATGGGTTTGTAAGTTAAGAGGATCTTTTGGACTGTGAATCAATCTTCTTTTGCATGTTACCTGTTTCACGGTTGTCGTGCAATTGCAAGAACGTTGCTCTTCTTCAATAAAACCTTATTATATTTACACCTCTATGCTGCAGTTGATATTCCCACAGAGATTAACAAATTAATCAACTTGCAACGTCTGGTAAGAGTTAGAAACTTGAATCTGTGTTCTTTTATTTTACTCCAAGTGGATGAATGATGACCTTTTATGCTGTCAAAAACTGTAAATTGTCCAGTCTATTACTTCTAGTGCAGGTGTATAAGCCTCTGGGTTCTTCAACTTTAGATAATTGAGGCATTACAGGGCCACAAAAGTCACCTTCAACTGTTTCACTCATTTTTTAGCGATCACTATAGTTGCCACTGTTTAAAGAATTTGATTTTCACGTTAAATTTTGATCTATCAGAAAAGAATTGCGTATTCATTCATGCAGTAAAGAATGTAGTTACGGTTTTTGATTGATTATCCTTCGGAAATAATACAGTCTGTATTTGTCAAGCAGGATTGTACATGCTCATTATATCTAGTGGTTTCTGAGATTTGTAGATTGCGTGTTGATCATTGCAACTAGATGTAGTTAGTAGAGGTTGGATCCTTATTGAGTTGCTTTGTCTTATCAGATTTTAGCTGATAATCTGATCGAGAGATTACCAATGAATTTGGGGAAGTTGCAGTCCTTGAAAATTATGACGCTTGATCGAAATCGCATTTCATCATTACCTGATGAATGTAATATTCTTCTCTGAATAAGTAGATGACTTTATTTATTGAAGTTATTTCTTTGTATTCATGTTATTAAATGTGCTTTCATGCTTCACTCTGCAAACTTAATCCTGTATTTTTTGAGTCTATTTGTGGATCTTGACACCTCTGGTTTGCAGTGGGCCAGCTGGTGAGGCTTGAGCGGTTGTATATCTCCGCAAATCTGCTAACATGCTTGCCCGAGACTATTGGGAGCTTGCGCAATGTAAGTAGCTCAATTGATCTTTTTGTCATCTAGAAGTAGCAAGTGCCTCTTCTGCAGCCTTCCTTGTTAACTGTCTGTAATTTCTTGTATTCCTTTGATGAACTAATAAAAGGAAGTGACTGGATATGTAAAGTCCAGTAATTATCAGTTTGTGAAAGTTCACCTAGTTGGAAGCCTGGGTTACTGGAGTTCTACGTATGGGATATTGTTGCTGCCAAATGTTTCCATTCAAGGTGTAATTCTTCTAGGACAACTTTCTGAAATTATGTGACTGATTACGGAGTGTTCTATGATGCAGTTATCACTTCTAAATATCTCAAATAACAAGTTGAAGGCCCTTCCTGAATCAATTGGGAGTTGCTTCTCTCTGGAAGAGATAGAAGCAAATGGTATGTTGAAAGATTGTTATTTAATTTTAATTGTTTCCTACTCCTGCTTGATTCCCCATTCCCCACTTGTCGAGTTTTGGCAACAGTTGGAATCATAAAAATAATTTTTTTTCCATGTTTACATTTAGAAAATACATTTAATATTTGGGTTGATCTGTGTAAAGTGCTACTCTGGCAATTTAAGACCTGTATGGGTTCTTTCTTTTCCATTGGCTACTTTATGGAGCCTCTCATGAAAGCTTTAGTGATTACCTTGAAGGAATCGTAGAAAACATGTAATTCTGATGGCATGGGGCCTGGTTGTTAAGTTTGCATATGCATAGAAGGACTGCAAATGTCTTGAGGGTGATATGATTCTGATTAACTAGATCAGGTTTCCTGGATTTGTTGGTTCTCTAATATGATGTTGTAGGAATTGGAGAAAATTAAGGATTAATTATCCATATCAAACTGAGTAGTTTGATCATCTTCCAGGTTGACAGTAGTGATGAATGAGTGATTGTTTTGCAACTATCCAAAAATCTGCATTTTTGTTTGGATTTTGTGTGATATTCGCATCTTGTCCTTTCTGCTTTTGAGCTTGATTTCTAAGATCTATTGTTGAAGGATTTGTGTAGCTGTAAAGGTTGATTGGCAACTGTAGTCGATCCTGGAGGCTTAAAATCTCATCCTTTATTAAACAACTTTTCAATCTACAAAAGAGATGATTGATTGGTAGCATCCATGTGAATTTCTGTGTTTTTGTTTTCAGTCAGCAGCTCTGAAAAGAAGTATTATGTATTTGTTCTGCTAGACATTATAACACTGCTTACAACTTTACAGATAATTTGATAGAAGATCTCCCTGCATCCATCTGCAATCTCAGCCAATTGAAGTCACTCTCCTTAAACAATAACAATGTGAGCCAGGTAATATTGAACTAAAAACCTGTCTGAAGTCCATTTATGGTGTTATATGCAGTTAGCCATTATGAATTGTCATCCTGTGAAAGCTGTTGCGGTAAAATGTCCAAAGTCTCTGAATGAATAATTGTCCAATACTTTGGTTGAAAGTAATTGGCTGTTATTTAAACATTTCAATAACAAATGTTCTAGCTAGAAATTCACTGTTGATGTGGTTTTCTTTTCATGCCGCAATAAGTTGCCATCATAATGTGGTTTAAACATGTTCAGCCCATTAAGGCATGTGAGTGATTGCGTATTCCAGTTTATGATTGTTTATTTCTAACTGTTACCTTGTCAACTTGTAGGTCTGAGGTTCCAGCTATCAGATTATCGTAGATTTTTTTAGTGTTAAAATAGCATAGAAACTGTACTCTGTTTAGCTTTAGGTCACTGATAGGATTCCAATTCATCAATCAACCCCCAACTCACGATTGACTCTTTATTCAATGAAACGTAATCAGAAAAAACAAGATAAATCCATTCAAGAGTTGATGAAAAAATGAAGTAAAACAATGGGAACCAATTCGAGACAGTCCCTCTCTCCTCGCAAGACAAAATCCCATCTGCCCTTCCTTAGCCCCCCATTTCCCTTTTTAGTAACAAACACGATACAAACTATAACCAATATTATTCCATTGCTGCCATCTGTCATTTTTGGATTCTGCCACCTGTCACAGCTTTTTAGCCCTTTTGGAATAAGTGATCATAATAGGATGTCTATCAGTCACACTCGATTAGTTATTAGACAACGAATCTTTAAACAATTTAGGGACCTCTTATCTTTTAAGCTATAGACAATTTTTACTTGGCGAAGCTATAGATGACAGGTTTTGAAATGATTATATTATTGTGTTCTTTGGATGATAGATTCCTACATATCTGTTGAAGGACTGCAAAGCGCTTCAGAACATATCTCTACATAACAATCCAATTTCCATGGATCAATTTCAGCAGGTAAGTACAAATTGAACGTTATCTTTGCTTGTTTCTTACATTTGGCAAGGTAAAATGTTATAAATAAATAAATAAATTCTTTGTTTAGATGGAAGGGTTTCAGGAGTTTGAATCAAGAAGGAAGAGAAAATTTGACAAGCAAATTGATTCTAACGTGATGATAAGCTCTAAAGGCCTAGATGAGGGTCTTGATCTCTGAAGCCTGTAAGGAACCGTAAGTGGTTAATGTATTCTTGCTGAATAGAGTTAAAAATTAGATCTCTCTGATACTCGTTGACACCAACATGGCTTTTAGCTAAGAAAGCTTTTGCACATTATTTGTTTCCTGAAGCTTTGAGATCTCAAGAATCCAATGGGCACAGTTTTAGTGGTTAAATGTTGTTCAAGGTCTCCCATGTTCTTCATTTCCATTTTGAGGTCGTACGATATTGTTGAAGTAGGTTGTGTATTTTGCTTGTTTTCATTGTTCCGAATATGTGTTTTAATTGTATTGGTTACACACTACAACCTCACTTAGATACAAATTAAAAATTACAAATTGAGTATTGATTGTCTGTTCCACCATCACTGGATTTTATCTTGCAAAACTATTATAGAGAATCTTTTTTTTTTCAGTTGCCTTTATGTCAGTTTATATGGTAATTCTGACTTATCTCAGGCAGAGTTATATTAGTTAGGGCCGTACTCAATGCTAGGAAGGAAGGGGAGTGGTGGGTTGGACAGTTGAAGATCCAATAGCTCTGATGGCAGAAGGAATTTAAAGCATCAGTGTGCCCCATTGGCTTGTGTAAATAACACACAATTGCCTCTGCGTAAATGCCAATGTTAGGTTTTTCTGTTGGTTCATTGGATGCCATTTGTGGGCTTACATATGAATTGACTGCTTCTTTCCTGTTTAGAGAAGTTGAACTCTGTATCCCTGGCCCATAAACTTAAACTTACAATCCATTTGTCCATAATAGTAGCCTTTTTATTTGACTTTCTCCATGCTTTTCCACTGACAAGTTCTTCATTCTCAAATAGTTGGTCATATCTGTGTCTGTTTTCCAATTCTAGATTCTTTTGGACATGCTTTAGTCTTTTGCTTATAATTGTCGTCTCTCAGTGCCTGATGATGTAAGGCAATATCTTAAAAAATGATCGACATTTAGACGGTCAAAAAGGTTGATATTCACTACTGCTCCTCTCTTATCTGCAAAAACAGTAATGCACTATGGAATCTGACCTCTTCAAACACAAAATCTGCTTGCTGTCTTGTTTTGATTTGGAATTCAAAAGATTATTTGGGCAAACTATTCCATGCTTATGCTTACTTATGTGTCATGAGATGCCCTTGCCGTTATAGATATGGTTATAATGATATAATAATGTTTGTTCTCTGCAACTTGTGGTAGACATAAAATAATGCAACGCCTACAAGACATGGTGCATTGCTAGCCAAATGGCTATGGACTTCTTTAGTTGGTTGTTTCCAATAGTAGAAGTCTTTATCTTACTCGTATTTCTAAGTTTGAGCGAAACTAAAGCAATGATTACAAGTGTTCACACTGGCAAAGTTTCTCTAAAACGTTCAACAAAATTGAAAATTGTGCTTGAGTTTCTAACAGTTCGTTATAGTGTTGCTTACTAATTACTGTAAAGAAATATCCGGTGTGAGCGTTAGAGCATTGAGAGGACCTTTCCCTAGTACGAGAGGATCGAGAAGGACGCACCTCTGGTGTACCAGTTATCGTGCCCATGAGTTTTGTGGGACAACTTTCTACATCGAAACCATAGCAATGAAACTCGTCTTAGATTATGGAAAAATTTTCTTACAGTCTAATATTTCGGAAGTTGGCCCAAATCGTGCCAAGACTTCTAAAGTATACTCACTTTTTCTTAAGATGTGAAAATCGAATCCTTTATACAACTGCAACTCTGCAAAGCATTTGTAGTATCATTATCTTGAAAAATATATATATTGAAGACCTTAAAGGTCAAGTATGCTCAACAAACAATATATTTGCTTGATCATGATCTTGAGAAATTGCTGTTTCCATCTGGAGCATGAATTTTTTCTCCCTGCTCAAAATGGAAGGTGGGAAAACACTTCGTCCTTACTTAAAAACCAAAGAACAAATGATAGGATAGAGGCATATGCCTGTAGACATTTGTTTCAAAGGAAACAGAAGATATACTACCAATAGCCTGAGCTCTTTCAACAGATATGTGCAAAGGTGATTCTCTTTGCAGCAGCATTGCTATTGGTATTTTTGATGATTTAAGTTGCTCTGTGAAGGGGTTTTGCTCTACCCACCGATTCAGAAGTTTTCATGTTCAGAATTGATGCTCGACTCTTAGGTAATAAATTTACACGTAAGCAAGTTGATCCTCCACAGAGTTCAGATTCTGGGGTCACTTTTACTTTCTGACGAATCAAAGAAAAAGTAGAGCTGATGCTCAACTCTAGGCAATAAGTTTCCACAAATGACCAAGTTGATCTTTATTTTTGTCATGTTATCGAGGATAAGGTTTACATTTGGCATAGAACAAGCAAGTCAAGATGGGTGTGAACTGCACTTGATTTAGTTGGTGTGAATCGCACTTACTTGATTGAGTTCTCATTTTTGACAACTAACAAAAGCATCAATTGGCTTTGGAGAGGTAGGTACAGGGGTTTAAGCAACGAAACAGTAGGCGAAGGATATGAATTTAGCAGCAAAGATGAGATTATAAAATTATGGGCTCCCAAGGAGAGTGGAAAGCAACTGTCTTTGCATCAAACAATCTTGTGATTCCAACACCCACATAATACCTGCTTTATACAATGAATATGCAACTATGCTACTCAGCCGACTAAAAGTGCTGTATGCTTACTCCAACCCACAAGTAACTAGTCAAGAAATAGGTCCCACTGGGCATTTCAGTTCCACAGTTTATAGTCTTTTCCTTTCATCTCTTCAATCTTTCATTGGCAATTATGAGTACTCCTCAAGCATTGTTGGTGCAAACATGTTCACCAACACATGCACCATTATTACACACCTAAAGGGACACGCATGCAGCTTTATTGAACTGGGCATGTAAAACCCCTGAATTAAAGCCTAAGTCTTTCGAGTAACAAAAGCCTTAAGAAAGATCCTCTTTACTTTTAATCCCATTTTGCTTCTTTAAACCCATTTTCCTTTGATGATTATGAAGCTAACTGGTTACCTGACTTGAGCTACAAAAAGCGGCTTTGAGTAAGAATGCTCCAACCGCCAAAGGGCAACTATATACAATACCTGATGTGATTATAGCTTAATAATCTGCTAATTGTGATTGATAATCTGCTAATCATGATTGATGTAACTCCTTAATCATCTAATAAATAAATTATTATAATTACATATATATATAGATGTCGGTGAAACCCTGACTGATTCATCAAGCAAAGGAAGGCAGTGTCTTCAAAATGATGTATGCTAACAAATTAGCTAAGCTTTTGCTGGTTTAAGGAAGTCACATGATAAGCCAACATTTTCTGGATAGGTGTAGATGATCAAAAGGGGATGATAAAAAGAAATGATTAGGAAATAAGCATAACCCATTAAACAATTCTTCTCATGTATACTGTTACTTCCTCTCTTTCTCTCCACATCGTATTGTATGTATAGATAAACAAGGAGAACACGCCCATTCAACCAAGTAAAACAAGGCTTCAGAATTTGCAAACCATAACTCTGCATTAAGAGGCAACAAGTAGGAACCGTTATACGTACTGCTGCTCAAAATTATTCCATAAACAACTCTTTCCATCCTTTTAATACAACTCCATTGAGATTACCGCTACTGGTCCTTGAAGCACATCAACGAAAGTTGTAAACTTCCTTAACTTTATAGGCAAACGACTCACCTTTTTTATTTTTTATTTTTAGACTGTGAAAAGTATACAAGTTTTTTTATACAATAGCGATAATCTAAAGGTAGAGAGTATGGATATGACAGAATCAACCTAAAAATCGCTAGGGTGGTGACAAACGAAGGAATTGATGAAGGAGGAGAGAAATGATGGGACAGGAAAGTTTTAAAAAGATCAGCTGAAGATATAACAAGTGGATAAGGTTAGCGGACTCCATGGCCAACCTATACACAGCAAAAGGAAAACCATTATCCAATGATCCACCTCACGTACGGTGGTTCCAAGGTGTGGTCTTAAATATGGAGCTCGAGTTGTGAAGATACTTTTAGGTGTTAGCTTATGCCCGTCAATGAATTGGATGTTAATAAAAAGGTTTTATTTATTTTTATGTATTAATTTAATTAATACTTTATGTTTTAATATTAAAGATAAAATCTTTGAAATAATTACTATGTAATTGAAATTATGATGAAATCATAATTATGAGATTCAATTTATACTTATGTGTTATTTATAAATGTTCCTAGTTGAAGTTTCATCAAGATTAGATATTGTTTAAACAACAAAACTATTATCACACGTTATGTTTCTTTCTTATGAATAAAGTAATTGATATCATAAATTAAAATATAGAGATACTTAAACCAATATGAGGGTGATTATTAGAGAATAAGTCACTGAACTGACTTGTATTTCGGATAGAATATTACTTATATTTCTATGGATTATCTCATAATGATGGTTGTATAATTGATTATCAGATTTGAGATTACCAAGGTATCTAGTGTAGGAATTACTATATTTTGATTCTACTTATGAATCATCCTAGAATAATTCAATTGGTAGTAATTAGAGACATTATAAACCATATGTAGATAGTTGAGTAAGTCAATATAAAATTCGTCACTCTAAAGTAATTAGAGAGAATATTCTATTGTTCTTAATTAGTAAATATTTATAAAATTTTCTGACTAGAGTGAATTAATATTTGAAAACTCATTTTAATTTAAAGTTCAATTATAAATCAATTACTAATTAACAAGAACGAATATAATTGGATGATAAGAGTAGACATTGTATCCACACTCTATCTAATTAGAATATTGAATATCGAAATGATTAAATTATACATTATAGTCATGCATTGACAGGTAAAGTCAATCACTTTGATATTCCTGATATTTGAATGATTATGACATGTTGCTAGACGTCAATCATGATTTCTGATTATGAATTATTTAATTGAAGAATTAAAGATAAATTAAAAGAAGTTTTAATTTATCTAATTATAATTATGGATTAGAATTACAATTTATAATCATTGCCAATTTATTATGAACCTAATATAGATCACACATTAAAGAGC
>JANIHY010000006.1:53470345-53484594 GCA_027479065.1 Erythroxylum brevipes | reverse complement strand
GTGTCAATTATTTTTAATAAATTTTTATTTTTGAAATTTGAAACTCAATTTTGTGGAATAATTTAGTTTCTATTTTCCCTAAATCATAGTTGAACTATAAATAATTGAAAAATCTATATAAAATTTTATGTAAAGTAAATAAATCGAGGAATAAGCTAATTAATTTTTAAACTATTCCATTTCTAATAAATATCTATTTTTGATATATTCTTTATCTTTTATTGTTGTGTTTTTAATTACCATCTGCACCTCAATTACTTCATTATTTTGTTTGAACTCTAGTTTTAGGTTTCCCATTGTCTTTAACCTTTCACAATAATTTTTTGTTATCGTCATATTTTTTTAATTTTATTCATGTCATTCTCTTTTTTTTTCCTATTTTAATCACATTAGAAAATAATTGTCATTACATGATCCAAAAACCTAAAAATGAAATAACATAAATATTTTTAACTTAAACATCAAAACATGTATTGATAGGTGCTTAATTGATTATAAAATTATTCCATAATACTTAGTGATTATTAACATATAATTACTTAAAATATTCACTTTGACTTATATGTGATTTTAAGCACAATTCATAAACAAAGAAGTTAAATTGAATCGCATGCTCAATATTTGAGCCATTTTTTGAAAATTAATTTTCACTTGTCTTTATGAAATGAGAAGAAGAAAATTAAAAGACAAAAAAATGAAAACATGAAGAAAAGGACGCATGAAAATTAATGGACAAAGAAGAACACCAATACAACAGTGCATAAGTAAAAGCTGGTTGGATAATAGACGCATGTAGAAGGTGAAACGCATCATAAGAAGGAAAGAAGCATATGACCAAACGAACAATGCAGCAATAGATTACCAGACGACGACGTACAACTAGGAAGGAACATCAAAACGTAGACTTAGATGCATGAAACGATAGTGGAAGCAATGAAGTAGACGTTTCACATTTTTCAAACGTTGTCATAGGTTTTAAAAGAGGAGTGAACAGTGACAATGGATCAAGAATTAATTCAGAAAATAAGATAGAACAGTAACATAGGAGGTGCAGTAATGAAGAGGGAGAGTGGTTCCTCGGTGAGTTTTTTTTGGGCTGAATCGAGAGGGAACTTTAGGAGATTCGAGAGAGCACGAAGATAGAGGTAAGCTCTCCACCATGAGGAGACCCATGGAGGGATAGCTTTTCGACTTCGGTTAAGTCACGTGCACGTTGACCCCCCTAGCCTTCTCCCGGCTGCCCGTTTGTAGCCCACGAGATCCGAAAATAGACTCGTCGTGTTTAAGGTAAAACTTCAATTTTCCGTCGTGTTTATGGAACTCTCGAGCCGTTATGTGTGCATTTGCATTGTGAAGTGTTATGATTGATGCATTCATGTTTTGGAAATTGTGATTTCGATTACTGTGAGAAAAGAACTTTTGAAAATGTGCTTTATGGGTTTCAAACAAAGTTTCTGCAAGAAAAGAAAAGAAAAGTGTTTTTAAAGGTTTTGCTTATATATTTGTTATAAACTGTTACCCACGGGCTGTAAAGCTCACCCCCTTCATTCCCATCCACAGGTGATGAGAAGAAGATCGGGTGAAAGAAAGTGAAGGTTTTCGTCTATTTGCATGTGTTTATATTGTTTTGTTGTAAGTTAGATTTGATTTATGAAATTGTGTATGTAATGAGTATAAGGTGTATGAATTCTGGAATTATGTATTGATTTAAGTTATGTTTGGGGTGTGTGTATGATTATGAGTATGATAAGGTATTGTGGTTTGAGTTTGGATATGAAAGAAATGAAAAAGAAGGGAATAAGAAAGAAAGAAAAGAAAAAGAAAATTTATACCGAATTTTTGGACAGTTTAAGTCTAAGGTTTCCAACGCGACAGTGATCCCTAAAGTATTTGTTCATGGATGTCGAAAATTGGTTTCGATTCGATTTGATCCGATGTTTGTTTCGCTTACGATTTTGCTTCCGCCCTATGTCCCTTCTTTCGATTTTGCTTTCGTTTCGTATTCGTTTTGCGTTTCTTCGGTTGGGATCTGGGTTTCCGGATCGGGTCCCAACAGAAAGAATCTCCTCAGCTTCCTAATTAGGGTTGAACCATCGAAGGTGATCTTCTTCTCTGAGCTGGTTAAGTTGCCAAGTATGAGTTCCTTTGTCTTACTTCTCACCTTTTTTTTCTTCTTTTTACTTTTGGATGTTGTTCTACAATAGCTATTCGTTAGCTTTCTATTAGAGGTGTCACAGGTCACTCCCATCCAAGGCGAAAGCTAACACGTACTATGAGATTACTTGATTCTTTTGTACTAAATCAGTGTCTTCTTGTTTAATATATGCTTATAGCTAGTAGTTAGAGATCATAAGGTCTTATTTTAGAGAGACAATTTCGATCCCCAATCTTCATTCAACTTTTTAGGTAAGTCTTCCCTCTTTGTAAATTTGTGTTTAACTGCTCTAAAGTTGATGTGTTCATCTACTTGGATTATGCGTTTTTCCGTGTGAAGTTGTCTCAGTTAATAGATCACAAAATTAACATTAATGTTGGATCAATTTTGTGGGATGAAAATGGGATATTTATGTGATGAATGATTATCCAAGATCTCCAAAGTCATTTCCCCAGTGTTTCTTCTTATTTACAATGTTTCTATTCTTTGTTATAAGTTCATGTTTAAGATATTCTATCTTGTTGATGCTTCTAGCCAGAAATAATGCATCATATTTATACCCATATTCAAAATTAATGTTTGGATTGATCACAACTACAAGATAATTAGTGAACATTACCTTGATTAATAAGCATCTTTGTATTAGAATTGATGATAAAAGACTTAAAGAAGTTGTATGGCATATGCTATATAATTTGGTTATGTATATATGTAGGTTGTAACGTATGTTTGGAATAGACAATGTACAAAAGTAATGATATTGTGAGTAATATAAACTTTCTATTCTTATATGAATAGGTTATAAACTCAACTTCAACCAGTTTTATTGACTTGTTGATGTCCATTAATAATCTTAGAAAAGTCATATGTGAAAAAAATTCAAATAAGAAGTCTTATGTTCTTAAAGATGTCAGATAACTTATTAATCTGTGGCATGTGCTCTGGGCTTTATTTATCTTTAAAGGTGAATGTCAAACATAAAATGTGCTTGTGCAGGGGATTTTTAGCTGCTTAAAAAATTAAGTTATGATGATCTTTGCTTCTTCTATGAATATTTTGTTAATTGTATATAACTTTATATAATTTTTGTTTCCCTATTAAATTGTACAGTCTAATTCTATATGGATTATATCTATGACTTGTTTTTGTTTTTATTGACTTTTCCCAATAAAATGGTTAATATAAATTCATCTTGAAATGTCGATGTGGCAAATAGTTTTTGATGATAAAAAAGAGCATCGATGGGAGGTATCTAATAGTATTCTTCCTTCTAAACAACGAATTGATGTACAACAAATCTGCTCATCAAAGTCTAATCACCTCTTGCCTTCAATGGTCGATCTTTTTCTAAAGGATTTTAGTATTATCCGAATCACCTCTCTTTTTTTATTATCTGTATCTCATTTTCTGGTACAAAGCTATTAGATGAATGTGTGATTATATATGCTATATGTTGTGTAAAGCTTCCTCGAATCTTTAAAAGAAGATAGATGAAAATCGAGGTGGTAATGATGCCTCGATGGTCTGTACACGATTAGAAAAATTGATTGTTTTGAAACAATCGTTGATTGCAAAAACCTATGTTTGTTCATTTTGACAATGGAGTCATTCAATTGGGCATGCAAATGTTCGAATTTGAGTTCCTTATATCATTTGATTTAATTTTTTAAGTTTTTAGGATTTAATTTTTTCAAAGGATTGTAAAGAAAGTAAAGTGATTGTTCTATACTATTTCTTCCTTAGGTGTAATGTATAGCACTTGCGTTTCATCTAATTCAGTGATCTATATTGCATCTAGGAAACCATTCACTATCAAGAAGTTGTTGGGAGAGGGTATCAATAAACCAACTCCTGTGAAAAGATCTTTGTCCGTTTCAATTAATGTCTTCAAAAGTGCAAAGAGTCTTCTTGGGAATCCAGACATAAAAAACTCCTTTATCTTATTTATCGATTCTCATGTCACTTGGAATCCAAAAAAATAATTATTTTTTGTAAGAATTATATAATTATCTTACAAACTCTATATTAAAACTATTTGAAAATTTTGTGACATCATACAAAATTGTCAAATCATATAATTTAAAAAGGAAAAATAAAAAGTATAAAATAAAATCATTTCCCCATAGGAGAGCCACTACTAACTGACTAAGGGGGAGCTCTAGAAATGATTGAATTATTGCTAGTGTTTGAGTCTTTTATTTAGAAATGGTTGTGTTGCTGGTACTATAGTCTTTAATTTGGTCTTTGTAGATGCCGGACATGTTTTAGTCTTGTTATTGTGTTTGTATGGTGAGGGGCTCCGTTCTAGGGCTCCTCATGTTGCGGTAAGTACCCTCGGTTAGGGTTAGAGATTGTCACCTTTGGCAATTTCTTGATGCAGATATTTTTATTTATTTTTTTGAATTATAAAAAATTATTGAAATGATTTGACATTTTTGTTAGCTAGATTTATTTGTTCACTTAGAATAATTGTCAATAATATTAAAATTAATATTTCTCAACATGATATTCAGTCACAAAATAATCGACTAAAAGTTATTAAATTCATAATTATAAATAAGAGAGTTATTTTGTTATTTAAGCATTTGGAGCCTTACCTTTTGCGACAAAAATATTAATCTGTTACAAAATATTAAGCATTTTGTGATGATTTTGATAAATCGTCACCAAAGGCTTGCTATTTAGTGACGATCTTAGTGAATTGTCGCCAAAGACTTGACATTTAGTGTCTTCAATTCTTGTTTTGTTCCGTTTCGTCCCGTCTCTGCATGTTGAAGACGCTAACCAAACAGACAGTATGATTTGACATTTTTGTTAGCTAGATTTATGTGTTCACTTAGAATAATTGTCAATAATATTAAATTTAATATTTCTCAACATGATATTCAGTCACAAAATAATCGATTAAAAGTTATTAAATTCATAATTATAAATAAGAGAGTCATTTTGTTATTTAAGCATTTGAAGCCTTACCTTTTGTGACAAAAATATTAATCCGTTACAAAATATTAAGCATTTTGTGATGATTTTGATAAATCGTCACCAAAGGCTTGCTATTTAGTGATGATCTTAGTGAATTGTCGCCAAAGACTTGACATTTAGTGGCAATTTTACAAAAATGTTGCGAAAGGGTAATCTATTGATGACAATTTTAAAATTTGTCTTCAAAATTTTTAGTTACGATTTAAAAATTGTCACCCAAAAAAGAAAAAACATAGCTAGAGGTACCTTGCTGTAGTGAATGTCAAACAACAGCACAATCAATTTCGATGAAACTTTCTTGTCCTTAAGTTAGGCTCCGTGTGAACTTCTCTATCTATAGTTAAAATATAGCGATCTATTAAATGTTTCAATCATCATTGTACCGAATCATGTGTTCTGACAGTACTAATTGCATGTATCAACACGCTAATGGTTTGGTTTTTCACATGGAAAGCCAACAATCAGCTGTTCTATGAAAATGGGTGAACAATTTCCTCGTGCGCATGTGGGATGTCGATGAACTTAGAAGGAAAGATGAACAATCTAGACAAAGGACGTTAAAGCATGAGCTACCATTGAAATAATGCGAGTAATTATCAGCCTGATGGGTGAGATCAAACTAAAACCTGCAATTTTCTACCTTAGAATATTTTGATTAATAAAGATAAAACTAAAATTCTAATTTTATGTAAGACATACTTTACAAAGATTAATTATTCTTTTAATTTAATGTAACTACTTAAGAGTTATTAAGTGATGTTATGGTCACATCTCTTAATTATGATGTGTAAAAGTTTGATTTTTAAGCATGCTATTCATGAATTAAAAAATAATAACTATGATATTGATCTATATTAATATATTTTAATATATATAGTGCTTTTTAAAATATGATTTATGTTTATCTTTTAAGAGAAAAAGTTAGGCCCTCTTTGTTTTCAATTTTTTTTCTCGTTTCCTGTTGCGGTTTTTATAGAAATTGAAACTTCCAAATAAATCACGTTTGGTTGTATTTGATTTATTTCACCGTTTTAAAAAATAAAAAAACCGCAACTCATTTACGGAAACGGAAAATTCACGTTTCCGTGATATTTCACAACAAAAAATATTACGTTTTCAAACCCTGTTCTTTTTTCTCTGCACTCATCCTCTCTGCGCCGCATCTTCATCCAGCATCTTCATCCTCTCTGCCCCTCATCTTCATCCAGGACGTAATACAACCAGGTGACAGAACATGCAAACATCTCATAAAGTTGCAGTAACCATATCACTATTTTTAATAGGGGAGGCACTCAAGTCACCTCTAGGACATCCTAAGTGCCATCTCCTGGAGAAGTGCTCGCTTCTGTGAAGCATTGATGATGTGATTAGTTTCTGCATTCTCAAGCACATCTGTGATTATGGCAGCAGCATGACCAAGGGGTTCCTCAGCGGCCCTCTTCAACATAAAGGCCTAGCCAAGTAAAAGAGTTTCATTAAAACATAGCATGAAAATCAAAATTAAAAATTTCAAAACTTGAACAACTACATGCATACACCTGGGCCTCAGTTTCATAAACAAACCAAGAAAAACAAGATAATAGTGAAGCATCTCAAAAAGATATCAGTATAACTCAAAATGTTAACTAGAACATTATGCAGAAGGCTGGCAAGTGTATGGCAAAATACAATAAAAAGAAAATAGCAGCAACTGTTCCTACAAAGCATTGCAGGTACAAGATCACATTAGAACTTCCATGTCACATTCATGATATTTCATTAATGGCCATTCTATACTTTCAATTATAAAGGCCATTCACAACCATGAGAGAGGTGTAGAGAAGGACCTGCCCATGATGGGATACAGATAGAGCACACGGCCGCTGAAACCAAGGCTCCCCATCAATCTGTACAGGCAGCGCAGCAAGGAGCTGTATCTTAATTGTCCGCCCCTGTGCAAGTCTACAAGCACGAGAAAGACCCACCTATATATGACGCAAAATCATTTCCATTTTCCACACAAGGGACCCCTAAAATAATTAAGAACTCAAGCAACAATTTGTTGAGCAAAGCAGAACCAAAGTCATTTGTTTAACAAAGCTGAAAATGTTTATTTACCCCTCCCTCTCCCCAGACTCGTCTTCTCCGACCCACACGCTTAAACCAGCAACTGGCAAAGAGGGTACCAATAGTCATCCTAGTTTATCCTCTCAATCAAAGCTTCGACTTCAATATAAGAACCAAGGGTCTGCCCGCGGGCTACATTGGAAATTTTTTGTGTCTGGTTATTCTGTAACTATTAAGCAATATTTTGATAATACTTAACCACCAGGGTATTTAGCCTGGTAACCAACGAGATGCAGATGCCTCCTCATCTGCCAGGGTTTAAACTGTAGTAAGCGCATGAAGGAATGGTAAATATTTATGCTTCCCAAATCCCAATGTAACTCATAAAATAATTTGTAATAGTTTATACAACCCTATCATACAAGTCATTCAGTATCTGCAACAAAATTTTAAAACCTTTCTTAACTATATTAAAAATTGCAGAGACAGGTGATACTTTCCGATCCTTTACCTGAAGCTTTCCAAGGTGCCATGTACCAGATATGCTCACAACTTCTAGCATCTTATCATGCATAGATTGGGGATCAAAATTATCATTCATGTCATCTTCATTCTGCCACAAGTCTACACCGCCCATATAGCTCCCAATGTTTGCGACCAGCACACCCTCTGCATCCTGTAAAGTTCAAAAGAATATCATCTAAGTTTTAGCAGTTATATTTCATTTGCAGCCACTATCAATGACAATCAAAATGCTGATTCATCATTCTTACAGTTCAAGATACAACTTGTAAGATGAGAAAACCAAGAAGAATGTTTTCAAATAAGTCTCAGTAATGTTTTGAAACAAGTCTCAGTAATGTTTTGAAATAAGTCTCAATAAATATTTATCTTCTTTCATGAGGATTCCTATCTTATTGATTCAAGTAAATAAATTTTTGGTCTGGTAAGGATATGGCCACTACCATCATGTCACTCGAAAACAATTGGAGAGCGAAGGTAGATTGTTATTCAGAAAAATAATGTGAGACATCTATAGAGAAGATATATTAACCCCATTCTACAACAACAGAGAAGAGCTAATTTGTCAGACATTAGTTTTAGAGTAAATAGGAAAACACCTAAAAATAAAATCTACTACCAACAGTTGACATTGACTTGAAGCCATTGTGATACACACCTCAGGGACCTCTATGTCAACACCATCAACTTGCACCTTAACTTGCCTCGGAAAATCTGCAAATGTTCTATCCATTATGCTCTTAGCACCTTCTCTAGCGTAAAGAACCTTGTTCATAAACTGCAGCCACAGTAAATTATATAAGACATGCACTTTCCAAACTCAATACACTAAAAATATGGAATAGCTATCAAAACACTGTCCAGAACAGTGGCTTTCCCACTTGTAAATACCTCCTATATCACCATTTGGTGTGAAATATCCACTTCCAACTGGAAACAATTCAATGCATGCCAATATATCAAACTAAAGGATAAGATTTATCTTCTGATCTCTCCACCCATATACAAGTAATCTGCCTCTTCTATCTTTCATCCAAAGCTTTACGTGTACTATAACATACCAATCTCTACCATTAGGTTGTCACAGTGGAATTTCCATACTTATTTTGTCCCACTGAATAGAATGTGAGATGGTCTAATGGATATAAAATTTACAACGGGCTCTACCTGACATTAGTATAAGGAATGCTAGAAAGCATAAAACGTATGTTTCCAAACATGATAGGATGATAAAAAAATCCACAGAAATAAAAATCCATCCAACTCAGTGGGGTCGTTAATATATGTCAGCACTTGACATAGATATCTTCTAAATTAATTAAACAAATTAACTTGCTATCCAATAGCTTACCATGCTTTGTCCCGTTATTCCCCTATCACTAGAGATGTTTAGCTTCTGATGACAGATGACATCAGTTACATAGTAAAATATATTATTAAAGTGATGTCTCTAACACCCGAAAAGGAATTAAATCACATGAGCATTTTCTTAGGAACTATACCAAAAACTTCAAGGCCATTCCACTTATGTCTACTATTTTCCTTGTAAACATTTAGATCTTATCTGGGGTGTAATTTCATGTCCTATATAGTATCTTGTTTTCAATTCCTACTTCATCCCTGATGTTATTTCCCTTATGCTAAACAGTTTGTACTTCATTCTAGCCAGACTTTGTAATTACCTGGTTATAGAACTTCTCTGGATTCTCCTCACGTAGATTATGAATATCCAATGCAACCTTTGCATCACAACCAACTCCTGTACAATAATCCTGAGAGTAAAAAACCAGGTTGCACAAAAATAGCCTGACAGAGGAATATGCGTAGTTATGTAACTGAAAATTACAAGTAAACAAAGAAATGGTCTCGTCTGCATAACTTGACCATTCAATGAAAATGAGTAATGGTTCATTTATAAGGTCCAAGGAAGTCAGAAAATAAATAGCCAAGTCAGCTAAGATTACACATATAGTAAAATAAACCAAATCAAGTGCCAATGTGCATATAGTGCTAATACACCCAAAAAAAACTGCTTTGTCAGAAGTTAAAAGAATGTAAATCTGATTCAAAAAGCTAGGTCTAAGAGTGAGATCTTGTGGTTCGATGTAACTCCCTTATCCCAAAACTCCAGAAGGCAGATAGAATTTCATGAAAGTTGTAGCTATTAAATATTATGCTATGCAATATTGTTATATAAGCATTTCCTTACCAAGATAGTTATTCATAAATTTTGGAGGTTGAATATGCTTTCCCTGATTGTTCACAATTGCTATCTTCCACCGGTCAAGAATTGTTACTGCAGAATGCTCTATGTGATGTAAAATTGTGCAAAGGCCACCTTGCCTCTCCACCACACCCAAACCACCTCCCCAACCTAGTACCCTGGCAAGATCATTTCCAGTTCCAGCAGGTAGAATAGCAACGGGTGGAGGGGAAACAAAATTTTGCTTGTCTATCGCATTCAGAACCCAACCAACAGTTCCATCTCCTCCACACGCAAGAACTCTAAAGTGAGGCACCTTCCTGAATAAGTAGAGGCCTATTTCGGGTCCCTCTGTTGAGCTGAGCTCACAAATCTGTAAGAAGATTTAAGGAGTCACTATAGATGAGGACAGACCACAATATTGTCTAAATTTCATTAAAAATTCAAGTCAAATATTATAATATGACATTTCCAACCACCAAGATCCCAGTACTTATCTCTTGGAAAAAAAAAAAAGAAACATTTAATCACTTTGTTGTCGCAACAAAGAAAGTTTGATAGAGCCCTACTAGAAGCATGCAAAATATTCCAGATATAACTTTAAGAACTTCACTTGGTCATGTCAAATAAAGCATTCACTTGGTCATGTCAAACAAAGCACTTAGTTTCAATGCCTTAGTACCTATTCCAATTAGAAGCATCTTGTAGATACCTAATCTTGATGATGCTTATCATAACATAGAACTAGCTAAGGAAAAAAACATGACATCACAAGCTTAAGTTATTAGCTTTTAGTTATGCATACATGGTGTTTCATTCATAAATTAAGACGGAATCCCTATTTTAGCAGATCAAGTTAGAAATTAATCAAAATGCTTTACTAATCACAAAATGCAATAAATGACCTGCATAGTCTTGTTAATTCTTTCAAAGTACTAATGTCCTTCTCATAGATATCTACATCGCATCAAATATATCTTGAAAAAAGTTTTGAAGAGGCACCTCAATGAAAGAAAAACAATTTCAAAGAGCAAGTACTATCTGTCCATTACTTAGTGTAACAAATAAAATTTGAACTGAGAGAATGGTGCAGAAGACAGAAAAATAAAAATACTAATATACTATAAAGCACATTTAGAATTTAAAAGCATCTTAAGAAATCTTGATGAAGAGAAGAGTTTGAACCTGAACAGGATTCAGCAAAAAGTTTAGACGTTTCCTCAGGGAACCACCTCGCTGAGCCCCACTCTTCTTGTTTATGAAAACTAACAAGGGTCTAGATTCCGATGGCAAATCTATTATCTCATATCTCTGCTTCATTCCCAACTCATTCTTCTGATTCATTGACTCACTTCTTTTGAAGCTGGGTTTTGAGTCCATTTTATCTGCATCATTATCATGGGGTGGACTACCCAAGCTTACTGTACCATTACATCCTTCTTCTGCACCATGAGAACCATTCATTAGAGGGTGGTTGTCAGCTGTACTGTCTATGGACATGTCACAGGTACTACCACTATTGCCCGTGTCAACAGATGTTTCACTACCATGTTTGTACTTCTTGTTCTGACTCCTAATACTTGCACGCACTGAAGATGCAATTTCATTTGCCCCATGTGTGATTGAGCTCAAAAATCCACCTTGCGAACTAGAATTTAATTCCTTTACATACAGTGGCGATAAGATCAACCTTCTAAATGGGCCCAGATCACAAATATCTCCAGTTTCACATGACATATTACCATGACAATCAACATGCACAAGTCGTTGACACCACAAGCAACACCATATAGGGGAACCACTAAGAAATGTCCCACCACATGGCTCTTCACAATAACAACAAGTAGTAGTTTCGTCAAGTTGGTCTGTTATCTCTGTCCAGCAAACCGCCCACTGGTGCATCACATGCTCATATCCAATCATAGATACACATTTACAGTCCTTTTGTGCATTAGAAGAACAGCTTAAATGTGCTGCAGCACAACAAATGCCACAGCGGTGGACAAAACTATCCGATGCTACCATAGGTCCAAGAGTTTGAGAAGGAGACATGGATTTCAAACATACACAGCATGTCAAATTCTTCCCACGAGATACAGACTCAAGCTCCCAAGTATGAGAAGCCACAGGGACCTTGTTCCTTGCCTTTGGGTTTTTCTTTGATCTGGCTACTGCTTTCATCCAACTCAAGTTTATGTTTCTCCTCCATTGGAAGGCAGTGTAAACTATAGTCAAAATACCAACTAAAGCAGCAAGAACACAAGATAATATGAAGAGGTGAGAATCAGTTGGATTTATAGTGTTCCAACTAGGAAGTGACATCTCAAATTCACTATCATTATCCATTCTTCAAGATAGTCTCGTAGGCATTTATAAACCTCTGGCCATACACAAGAGAGGCTTCCACCACAAAACCACAACACGCAAGTGTAAATTAACCAACTACAACGAAACACTTGAAAGATAAATTCTTTCTATTAAAACCAGCTACCAAACAAATGTCCACAGCTAACTGATCACACTCCGAAAGTTCACTTCAATCAGAATACTGATTAAAAAGATAAAATAAAAGGGCAATGAACTCCATGAAGTCCTTAATTGTGCTTCCGCAGAAGAAAAAAGTCGCCATACAGAAAAAAAAAACCCATCCAACACCTGTAACAAGTCCCAAAAAAATTGCAAAAGTTAAACTAAAACAAACCCACATTCACAGTACCCATAATGTTACGTGTTGTTAAAATAAAATTTCATAAGCAAAGACGAAGAATATCTGATAATGCATCTTTAAAAGCACAACACGATCAATTTAAAAGAGAACACAGTGAAATCGCGAAAAGAAGAAGAAGAAGAAGAAATGAAAAAAGTAACACATGATCTACTCAATATATTCACAACTTACAAAAACAGACAACCTTCATTAACATCAAAATTATCCAAATATAAACCCAAAACAAAGAAAGAGGGGATAAGACCAATACAAATAGCACCACTAGGTCTTATTAAAGCAATCAAACTCTATAGCTGAGAATAACGATGACAATGAGGATAAAAATTACAGCGAAAACAACTGGAAAGGTCCGACTGAAACTGATTGAAGCAGACTAAAACCCCAACCCACCAAAGACTGATCTGCGATTCTAGAAAGAGACAGAAATCTAGAGAGAAACCAAAAAAACAAACGTCAAAATCCTATTACTTCCTTATTCTTACAACTAATTTCGTAACTTCAATTTTCCATCAAACCAAAAATTATTCTTACAGGTGGGCACGTGGCGGGGGTGAAAGATTCTTGTACAAGTGGAGGCAAGTGGATCGATTCTGCGTTGGATGCATGACACGTGGATAAGGGCTTGTTTGTCAGACATTTTTTAGAAAGTTAATACACATTTCGAGAGAATTCTTAAGAAGGATAGCAAATTCTGACATGTATATTATATTATTTTTAATTTCAAATAAAAATCTGAAACCTGCGAGACATTCATGAATTTTACTATTTAAATTAGACCTAATGTTCCAAAATTTCCGATTCTTCATCTTACTAAAAATTCATTTTCTATGATGATTGGGTAGGTCGTGTTAGGCCCAAACTCACTCAAAACGACTTATGGATCAATCGGTCCACCCTATAAGAATTGACCTAATTCTTATCAACTATGCCAGACCCAGGCCTCAGTTCACGCATCTGTGGCCCATTTACAGGTAGAAGTCTTTCATGCATACGTAAAGACCTAAACCTAGCATCTATTCCATATATAAGGTATAACCTTGCCATGATATGGGTACGTGATCATAACTCTAGCTTTTCTGTTCATAGCTATCAAACCCTCACCTAAAAGACTAACTTGGGTGTCGGAGGGGCCTGCCGATTATTAACCTCCGGTGTGCTTTGTTATGTTTTGCAGGTATTCTCTTGCTCAAGATCGTCGATCTCATGGATCCAAACGACAACGTCCTGCCTCACCAGAATCAGGTCGAACTAGTTGGCGCCTACCGTGGGGCCCGACGTCAGGGCACCACTTCCAGAAACACGCAGATCAGTCAGGCGATAGCAGCCAACCCTGACATAGTCGTCGTCGCGGCAGTGGCGCTACAGCGGATGGGTTTGCAGTTATCTACCACTCTCCCGTCGACACACCATGATTCTCGTACACAATCTTCGCACCCGAATGATCAACCGCAACCTCAGAACCCGGATCAAGAAAAATAGAGCGTAGCCCTGGAGGATAATGCTGAAATCGATACTCATCTGAACTTCCAGCAACCCTGGATGCAAATCCTCCTGCAACACAACAAACCTCCCTCACCCGAAAGCAGATCGAGGAAGCGGCGGATCTATTGATT